>BNST01000813.1:0-58403 GCA_019650275.1 Xylocarpus granatum | reverse complement strand
GAATGCGCCCGATGCCACAGCTGCACTGGTGGGAATGTTCCGGTCTCTCCCAGAAGTTCGTACCATGCACTGACCAATGTGTCAGAAGCCCCTGCCACACCCAGGGGATCCTCCGGCCACTCCCATAAGTTCGTCCCGCACACTGCCGAATGCACCCAATGCCTCTACCTTGCCTGCAGGGATGTGTCGGTTGATCTCGGAAGTTCATCCTGCACGCTACCAAACATGTCCGAAGCCTTTCGTGTGCCAGCAATGATGTTCTGGTCACTCCCGGGAGTTCATCTCGAGCACTGCCGAACGTGCCTGACACCTCTGCCGAGCCCGCGGTGATTTTCTGGTTGCTCCTGGAACTTTGTCCCACGCACTGCCTAATGCGCCAAATGCAGCTGTCACGCCCATGGGGATGTTCTGGTTGCTCCCGAAAGTTCACCCAATGCATCAGAAGCCTTTTCCATGTCAGAGGGGGATGTTCCAGTAGCTCCTGGAAGTTTGTCCCACACACTGCCAAACGTGCCTGACGCCTCTGTCGTGCCTAGAGGGGTGATTCCGTTGGTCCGGGAAGTTCATGCTATGCACTGCTGGATGCACCCGATGCCGCTGCCATGCCTGCAGGGATGTTCTGGTCACTTCACGAAGTTCGTTGCATACACTTCCAAACACACCCGATGCCTGTGCCGCTTTTGGAAGTTCGTCTCATGCACTGTTGAATGCGCCGGTTGCTGCACCCACGCCTGTGGGGATGTTCCGGTCTCTCCCAGAAGTTCGTCCCATGCACTGTTGAATGCGCCAGAAGCCCCGCCATACCCAAGGTACACTCCGGCCGCTCCCATAAGTTTGTCCCGCACACTTCTGAACACGCATGACTCTGCTACTGTGCCAGCGTGGATGTTCTTGTCACTGCCAAAAGTTCTTCCCGTGCAATGCCGAATGCATCCAAAGCCTTTGCCATGCCCGGGAGATGCTCCGGTCACTCCCAGAAGTTTGTCCCAAGTACTGCAGAACGTGTCCGACGCGTATGCCACACCCACATGGATGTTTTGGTCATTCCTGAAAGTTTGCCCCGTGCACTACCAAACATGCCCAACGCGTCTACCGCATCCCCGGGGATGTTCTGGTCGCTCCTGGAAGTTCGTCCCATGCACTGAACAACGCAGGATGATGTCACTGCAACACCCACTCAGATGTTCTGGTCACTCCCGGAAATTCGTCCCGTGCACTGCAGAGTGTGCCCATGCATCTGCCATGCCTGCAGGGATGTTCCGGTCACTCACCTAAGTTTGTCCTAAGCGCTGCCGAATGCGTCCGACACCTCTGCTGCACTCAAGGGGTTGTTCCAGTCACTACCAGAAGTTTGTCCCATGCACTAGCCCACACACCCGAAGCCTCATCCCTGCCCGTGGGGATGTTCCAGTCGCTCCTGGAAGTTCGTCCTGTCTACTGCCCAACACGCCCAAAGCCTCTGCTGCACCCGTGAGGATGTTCTGGTCACTCCCAAAAGTCCATCCCACGTACCGCTGAACGTGTCCAATGCTGCTGCCATGCCTGTGGGGATGTTTCAGTGGCTCTTGGATGTTCGTTCTGCTGTGTGAGTGGAGATGTTGTGGTCACTCCCCAAAGTTCATCCCATGCACTGCCATACATGCCCAATGCTTCTACCGTACCTAGGGTGATGATCCAGTTGCTCCAAGAAATTCATCCCGAGCACTGCCGAACATGTCCAACGCTACTACCGAGCCCGTGGGGATTTTTGATTTTTATCTTAGGCCTAGTGTAGTGGCTTGGGCTGTCGTAGTGTTGCCATTCCTCTCTCCTATTTGTCTGCCAACGTTCTGCCTCATGACAACTCTGCATTCTCCTTGGCTGCCATGCTGCTGGCCTTCGATCCAAGACCTCATCATCGCTGTATTCATCATAGGGGTCATGGGGCTGGTGCAAATTTGGCAGCACCTCCCCTCTGCACCCTAGACTCATATGCACTCTCCCCCTTTCTTAAGAGGGATGCTGCTAATGGTGTTAATCTTCCTCCGAATGCAGCCTTCTAGGTTGCTGTGGCAGTATACTGCTCCTGGCTTTCTCAGTTTTGACTTGTTTTCCAGCCACTCGTGGTGTGTCTCTCTTCAATTGCTCAAGAGAATGGATGATAGAAGATAATTGATGTTTGATATCACTTACCTGGTCATTGAGTAAGCGTCGGTTCCTCTTTAAGGTCAGAATTCTTCCAAAGTCCTCCTTAGTTCGCTGTTGTAGTGAGGGTGAATGCTGCCTTGATGACATGGTGACCTTGCTATCCTCTCAACCGGATGGTATTTCTACTGCTGTCTCAACCAGAGCAATAATTTGTAGGGTGATTGTGCTTCCTCTCAACAGGTGGTTGTGCTGATCTCTCAACGAAAGCACCAATTTGTTGGGGTCCCGATTTTTTTCCCCAACTTTTCTACACCTTAGGGAGTCAGCACGCCTACTGGAATCCTTCCTAACTTGCTGTACCCATTTGATTCTAGAATTCTTTTCATATTTTATATCCCCTAAGCTGTCCTTCGGGTTAACTAACATATATATAAAGATATGTTGGACAGGCAAGACAACTCTTAAACCTATCACAACTTGCCTTGGTTGAAGAAGACAACTCTTAACTTCAACCTTAGCTCTTAAGCAAGGAAGAAACTCTTAACCTTAACTTAAGCCCAAGTTATCTCAAGACAATTCTTAAAAGATAACTAAAATATAAACAAGAATGTGAGCAAGAATGCTTACCTTAATTCTTGATTAATGAATGAGAAAATAACAAGATTCATAGCTTATGATCTCATCACAAATAATGGGACTGTATTTATAGTCCTAAGACAGCCTTATCCTAATTTAACTAGTACTTAGGTTCCTTATCCACTTAGGATATGTTTTCCTAAGTCAACAAGCTTTTCTAAGTCAAATAAAACATTATCAAGATAGACCTTATCCTTTGTGTCTTAATCCTACTAGGATTCTTGGTCTTTCTTGAATTCCTACTTAGACTAGAATTCCTAATTTATCTTGTTTTCTACAGCAGCTGGACTTCCTCTTGACTTATCCTTCTAGGACTAGGACTCTCAATAAGTATCCTTCTGCCCTTAGAATTCTTCTTGTCGCGACTATCCTATTGCTACTGGAACTCATCATGAGTGTTCTACATTAATTACGATTAAGTTAAATACTGGTTGGGTTTCACTGCTGGGCTGCATACTTTCTGTTATCACTCTTGTTATGCACATTTTCTGGCCCATGCTCTCCTTTGTCGCCCCATTTTCTGCCCATTGCCTTTCCTTCATACTTAGGTTCTCAACATTTCGGCAGTGTGCGGGATGAACTTCTGAGAGTGATCGGATTATCCCCACAGGCACGGTAAATGCTTGGGCACATTGGGTAGTGTGCGAGATTGACTACCAGGAGCGACCAAAACATCCCCACGGGAGTGGCAGGGGCTTCGACACATTCGGCAGTGCACGGGATGAACTTCCAAGAGTGACTAGAACATTCCTGCGGGTGCGGCAGATGTGTCGGACACTTTCGTCAGTGCACAGGACAAACTTCCATGAGCGAATGGAACATCCCACGGACATGGCAGAGGCATCGAGCATGTTTGTGTGTGGAACGAATTTTGGGGAGCGACCGAAACATTCCTGCAGGAGTGACAATGGTGTTGGGCGCGTTGGGCAGTGCATGAGACAAACTTCTGGGATCAATCGAACATCCTCGTGGGCACGGCCACGGCATCGGACATGTTTAGCAGGGTGCGGGACGAAGAGATGAATAGGTTCAAGGAAAATATTCCTTTCTTTACATTGTTTGAAATGTATCTCTTTAATAGCAAGATTCATTACCCTTTTGTGGCAATTCAGGTTCAAACTAGTCGAACCAGGAAATGGGGAACAAAATCCCATGGTTTTGTCCAATCGGTTCATCCACCGTTGGAATCAATCAATCTCAAATTAGGAGAAACAACCATTCCAGCTTCTCCTTTCAAATTTGCTAATAATAGATCAAATTATGAGTCGTTAACCTTAGGTGATGTCAAGAAGGGTTATGAATAGAATAATTTTCAAAGTCAAATCCTTCATACGGTAGCCAATTAGGTCAGCAGCATAGAGGATAAACTGAACAAACTTCAGCCCAAACAACAAACCATATTTCCCTCAAACATATCCCCACCTTTGTCCAAGCCTCATAATCTGCCTTTAACATCCAAAGAGCCACTTACCTTTAGGAAAGGGGAGCTTTGAATCAAATCAATCAACAGTTAGCTCAACTTCTAGGATCGTCCAAGCCCAACATCAATACAATAGGTGAAGGCCCAAACCAAGCCCAATCTAGTGTCGATGAACCTATCCAGTTTAACAAGGTCTAACGTCAATCTAGACCCAAGTTCAAAAATGATTCAGTTTGGAATTATTACGCTAGGCCAACTCCACCAGATATCCAAAACGAAAAACACTTAAAATTTGTAAGTACTCAATACATAGGTGAAGCTATTTATGAATGGAACATAAATGGTAAATTTGAGTATGAGATTATGAATTTACACTAAGAGATAGGTATGGCCTTTTTGGCCTATAAAGCTCACAAACATTCTGATCATACTGTAGCAAGGTATATTGTTACAGGTTTTATAGGTTCCTTACGCTATTGCTAGGAAAATAGTTTAAGTAATTTGGACCAAGAGAACACTCTCAACCACGTAGAAAAATATCAAGTGCAAGATTATCAAGGCTTCCTAAAAGAATATGAGAAGCAAAATGTTGTAGAAGTGTTAGTCCATACCATAGGAATGCAGTTCATAGGTAACCCTTAAGAAGAGCTCCAAAGCTTAAAATAGTTTTGACCAATCTTAGGTGTCCAACCCTAGGAGATTTTAGTTGGTACAAAGATGTGTTTGTTACACATATTTTCCAATGTCAAGATTACAACGCTTTTTTCTAGAAAGAAAGATTTGTTGTAGGCTTGCCCAAATTCTCAAAAAGTTAGTTGAATTCATGGGAGGTGCTTCAATCCCATGGAATTCAATAACTTGTGGTCAACTTTTTGCGTTTGTCAAAAAGGAAAAAAGGAAAACTGATAGGTTTTCTTTTAGTCCAGTTGTAGGAAATTTCTATGCTCAATATGAATATGACAACATTCAAGCTCCATCCCATTGAAAGAAATTTAGGCCCAAACAAATTTCTTACTACACCAAACCTAGGAAGCAAAAAGCCTAAAATCAAGATCAATATTATCTAACACACAAGAAAAATAGGACATCCTATAAGTCCAAAAACAATAATATTGTTTTGTTGGTCTTGTAAGAAATTAGGCCACACCTTAACCAATTGTAGAACCAAATCCAAGATAAATAAAATCTTCAGGGATCAAGAGGATCTTAGATCCAAATTTACTCAACTCTTTCTTAGTGAAGAATCTAGCATTCAACCTCTGAATCCTCAAATGAACTCATTCAACAAATAGATCAAACCTCTAGTAATAGTGAGTCTGCTCAAAGTTGCAACTATTCGGAAAATATTTGTAACTGTCCTGACATCAACATGATCAGTAGGAATATAATTGATAAACAATTCCTACTTGATATCATTGATGAAATAGATGACCCAAAGTTCAAAAGAAAATAGTTGCTGGACCTTAGGGAAATCATTACCCATGAAGTGACCTTTCGTGAGCAATCGAAACATCCCCGCATGTGCCTTCACAGGTTCAGCAGAGGCATCAGGCACATGTGGCATTTCGTGGGATGAACTTCTTTGAGTGACCAAAACTGTGCATTTGGCAGAGCTGTTGAGCATGTTTGGTAATACATGAGACAAAATTTTGGGACCAACCAGAACATTCCCATGGGCGCGCATGGCAATGGCATCAGACATGTTCAGTAGTGCACGGGACGAACTTCCTAGAGCGACCAGAAAAATCCTCCGTGCTCAGCAGGGTCTTCTAAGTCGTTTGGTAGTGCACGCAACAAACTTTTGGAAGTGATCGAAAAATTCATGCGGAGGTGTTTGAGTTATTGGGCGCATTTGGCAGTGCGCGGGACAAACTTCTAGGAGTGACCCAGAACATCCCTACAGACACGGCAGCGGTGTTAGACACATTCGCTAGTGAGTGGGATGAACTTCCAAGAGTGACCACAACATCCCCATAGGCATGCCAAAGGCGTCTGGTGAGTTTGTGTTGAGAACCTAAGTATGCAGGAAAGGCAATGGGCAGCAAAGGAGAGCATGGACCAGAAAATGTGCACAACAAGCCTGGCAACAGCAAGTGTGCAGCCTGGCAGTGAGGCCTGGGCATTCCTAATCAATGAAGGACATTCATGCCAACAAGAGTTCCAGCAGAAGAAGGATATTTGCTTGAAGAAGAACTCCAGCAGCAGTAAGACGTTTATGCCAAGCAGAGTTCTAGCAGCAGTAGGACATCCATGCCAAGCAGAGTTGCAGCAGCAGCAGGACATCCATGCCAAGAAGAGTTCTATCAGCAGTAGGACACTCATAATGAGTTCCAATAGCAATAGGATAGTTGCGACAAGAAGAATTCTAAGGGCAGAAGGATATGCATTCAGAGTCCTAGTCCTACAAGGATTAGGCAAGAGGAAGTGCAGCTGCTGTAGAAAACAAGATAAAGTAGGAATTCTAGTCTAGGTAGAAATTCAAGAAAGACCAAGAATCCTAGTAGAATTAGGAAACATTTGGATAAGGTCTATCTTGATAATGTTTTACTTGACTTAGAAAAGCTTGTTGACTTAGGAAAACATATCCTAAGTGGATAAGGAACCTAAGTACTAGTTAAATTAGGATAAGGCTGTCTTAGGACTATAAATACAGCCCATTATTTGTGAGGAGCTCATAAGCTACGAATTTTGTTATTTTCTCATTCATTAATCAAGAATCAAAGGTAAGCATTCTTGCTCATTCTTGTTTATATTTTCGGTTATCTTTTAAGAGTTGTCTTGAGATAACTTGGGCTTAAGACAAGGTTAAGAGTTGTCTTCCTTGCTTAAGAGCTAAGGTTGAAGTTAAGAGTTGTCTTCTTCAACCAAGGCAAGTTGTGATAGGTTTAAGAGTTGTCTTGCCTATCCAACATATCTTTATATATATTAGTTAACCCAAAGGACAGCTTAGGGGATATAAAATAAGAAAAGAACTCAAGAATCAAATGGGACAGCAAGTTAGGAAGGATTTCCAGTAGGCGTGCTGACCCCTAAGGTGTAGAAAAGTTGGGGAAAAAATTGGGACCCCAACAAATTGGTGCTTTCATTGAGAGATCAGCACAACCACCAGTTGAGAGGAAGCACAAACACCTCTACAAATTAGTGCTCTAGTTGAGACAGTAGCACAGACATCAGTCAATTGCAAGGCATTGAGGTTACCATGTCATCTTGGCAGCATTCACCCGCACCACAGGAACAAACTGGAGAAGATTTCTCAGCCACCAACTGTGGAAGAAATCCTTGCCTTGGAGAGAAACCAGAATGCGATCAATGACCAGGTAGGTGATATCAAACACCAACTATCATCTATCATTCATTCTCTTGAACAATTGAAAAGAGACACACCCCGAATGGCCGAAAAACAAGTCCAAACCGAGTCAGGCAGAAACAGCCACCTAGCACAAATGTCTAGGAGGCTTCAATCTAAAATCACACAGCACCAAGTGCATGAGGAAGATTCTGACCAGGAGCAATTTCCCTCTCAAGAAAGGGGGAAAAGGCGCACAAGTTTGGGAAGCAGGAGGGAGACTTCACCAAACAAACACCTGCCCCATGATCACTACAATGATTATAGCGACAATGAGGAGGTGCTGGACAGAAGGCCTGCATCATGGCAACCAAGAAGGGTACGAAATCACCCTGAGGCAGAATCATGGCACACCACAAGGAGGGAAGATTGGCACTATGACAGCCCAAGCCATTACACATGGCCTAAGGTAAAAATCGAGTTCCCTACCTTTGAGAAGGGAGATCCAACTGAATGGATCTCCAAGGCTGAATTTTACTTTGAAAAACAAGGTATTGAAAGAGGTGAAAGGGTTGAGTTTGCATCCTATCACCTATGTGGGAGAGCCAACCAATGGTGGCGTTGGCTTAAGGCCACCTATGGCCGAGAAGGGAGAAGGATAGGCTGGACAAGGTTCACACAAGAGTTAGTGAACAGATTTGGCCCATCTAGCATGACAAACTATGAGGGACAGCTTGCCAAGATAAGGCAAGAAGGATCTCTAGAAAGTTACCTTGAAGAATTTGAAAGGTTAGCCGAATTGGTAGGACATTGGCCAGATAGTGCACTAATTGGCACTTTTCTAGATGGCCTTGTACCTTGGCTAAGCCAAGAAGTGAAGATGAGGGATCCAAACTCTCTCACTCAGTGCATTCGATTGGCAAGACTCATCAATGATGGGAGAAGCATCACCCGCAGCACAACCAAGGTCATCAAACCCTCAGACAAACTAAGTAAAGCACCCTCATCAAGTAAGACAGAGGCCCCAAAAACAAAGGACCCTCTCAAACTATCCACCGAAGAAATCAATAGGAGGATCGAAAAGAGGCCTATGTTTTAGGTGCAACGATAAGTGGCAAGTTGGCCACAAGTGCAAGAAAGGATTGTTCAACATCATTGAAGTAGTAAGTGATGAAGAACATGAGGAAAACAGTGAGGAAGAACAAGACAGCCGCATGGACAGCGAGGAGGAAAGTAGAGTCAGAACACTCCCCAGATCATGCGGAAGAAGGCAAAATCAATTTGCATGCAGTAGGGGCAACCACCAAGCCTACTGCCATGAGGTTATTCACAACCATTAACGGAAAAAAAATTTTAGTGTTGATAGATAGTGGAGCTACTCATAACTTTATCAACTCGAAATTGGTCAAAACACTTCAGCTACATCCGAAAAAGATTGCACCCTTTGAGGTAAGAGTGGCAAGCAGACAGAAGCTCAAGTGCGCACAATTAATCCAGCCAGTAGCTATGCAGATTCAAGGAGTCAAAATAGAGGCAGAACTGCATGTGTTAGCCCTGGCAGGTCTTGATGTGGTTTTAGGCAATGCTTGGCTTAAAACCATAGGCAAGATAATGTTCGACTATGAATCCATGGCCATGCACTTCCAATGGAAGGGAAGGGACTGCACATGGGAGGCATCCACCACCAATGCAGCGCATCATTGTGAGGTAAGTACCCTTGAACGATTATACAGAAAAAGGGCACAATGTTTTGCAATTCTATTGGCCACAAAAGAGGAAAACATAGCCGAACATCTTACACACAAAGACATACCAAGAGGAGTAAGGGATCTTTTGGAGCAATTCGGAGATGTCTTAGGAGAGCCACAAGGACTACCACCCTCAAGACATTACGACCATGCCATCCCATTAATCGACAAAACCAAGGCAATTAATGTAGCACCTTACTAGTGTGCACACTTCCAAAAGAATGAAATCGAAAGACAAGTGGGAGGAGATGCTACAGCAAGGTATTATCCGACCTAGCACCTCACCCTTTTCTTCTCCCATTCTACTTGTTAGAAAGAAAGATGGAACTTGGAGGTTTTGCACCGATTATCGGGCACTCAACCAAGCAACTATCAAGGATCATTTTTCTGATCCCAACAATTGATGATATGCTGGACGAGTTACATGGAGCAAAGCTATTCACCAAGCTGGATCTCAAGGCCAGATATCATCAAGTACGCATGAAAGAAGAGGACGTGCAGAAGACAGCATTTCAGACTCATAGTGGACACTATGAGTACCTAGTCATGCCGTTTGGACTATGCAATGCACCCTCCACCTTTCAAGTAGCCATGAATGACATCTTCAAACCTTACTTGTGCAGGTTTGTTTTAGTTTTCTTTCGATGACATTTTGGTCTATTCTAGGAACCATAATGATCACATAGAACACTTAGCAAAAGTGCTAGAAGTGTTAAGAAGAAATCGTTTTGTCATCAAGCCATCCAAGTGCACATTCATGCAAGAGGAGCTTGAATACCTCGGTCACATCATATCTGAAGAAGGAGTGAAGGTAGACCAACATAAAATAGGAGCCATGCAAACATGGCCAACTCCAAAGAATGTCATAGAACTTAGAGGATTTCTAGGTTTGACAGGCTACTATCGCCGATTTGTTCGCAAATACAGTGCCATAGCAAAACCACTAACAGATTTGCTAAAGAAGGATAGATTCCTATGGACAGAGAAGAGTGAAGACGCATTTAAGTTGTTGAAGCAAGCTATGTGTGAGACCCCAGTGTTAGCACTGCCCGACTTCAACCAAACCTTTGAGCTTCACACTGACACATGCACACAAGGCACACAAGGCCAAGGGAGCGTGAGCGAATGCACAATCAAATAGGCCAGAATGTGCGCGCAACAAGCCTGCACGCAGCAAGCAGTGAAGCACGGCCAGGTTCTAACTCGGTACTAATTGATTGCAAAAATCTAAGCCAAGAAGAAAATCAGCATTGGAAGCACACACATGAAGCAATCCGAGTAGGAGAAGGAGATTGACGGCATGAAGAACTCCAGCAGTAGCAGGACGTCATGGCAGGTTTGACTTCAACAAGATGTTCACGTCAAGGAGAAGTCTTGGAATGGAAGGACATGCCATAATGGAAGTTCTAATCCATAGAAGGAAATGGCAAGAAGAAGTTCAGCAGCTGTAGGAGAGGAGATAAGATAAGGACAGAAAGACTTAGTCAAAGTAGGAATTCTAGTCTAAGTAAGAATTCAAGAAAGACCAAGAATCCTAGTAGGATTAGGAAATAATGGGATAAGGTCTATCTTGATAATGTTTTAGTTGACTTAGAAAAGCTTGTTGACTTAGGAAAACATATCCTAAGTGGATAAGGAACCTAAGTACTAGTTGAATTAGGATAAGGCTATCTTAGGACTATAAATATAGCCCATTATTTGTGAGGAGAAGATATGCTCCGAATTTTGTATATTTCTCATTCATTAATCAAGAATCAAGGTTAGCATTCTTGATTCCATTCTTGTTTATATTTCGGTTATCTTTTAAGAGTTGTCTTGTGATAACTTGGGCTTAAGTCAAGGTTAAGAGTTGTCTTCCTTGCTTAAGAGCTTAGGTTGAAGTCAAGAGCTGTCTTCTTCAACCAAGGCAAAGTTGTGATAGGTTTAAGAGTTGTCTTGCCTATCCAATATATCATTTTATATATTAGTTAATCCGAAGGACAGCTTAGGGGATGTAAATATAAGAAAAGAACTCACAAATCGAAACGGGACAGTAAGTTAGCAAGGTTTTTAGTAGGCGTCCTGAACCCTAAGGTGTATAAAGTTGGGGGAAAAATCGAGTCCCCAACAGTTCAACAGTGTGCAAGACAAACTTTTGGGAGCTACAACTCCTGTATTCTTCCTCAACAATGAAATGTAAAACACTAGATGTAGTTTGGATGTTAACAGTGGTCTTAGGCAATAAGCTACTGCTCCAACACGCTCAACTACCTCATACGGTCCAAAATATTTTCTAGCCAACTTCGCTGTAGTTGGTATTTCGACCTTTATCTTCCTTCTAGGGTAGATTTTAAGATAGACATAATCACCTACCTTAAATTCTTCTTCCTTCCTCCCTTTGTCTGCATATCTCTTCATTTGGTCCCTTGCTTGCTCAAGCTCATGCTTGAGTTTCTTCAAGACCTCATCTCTTGACTAAAGTGCGACATCCACTTCATGTATGCTGCTGTTCCCCATGGTATAACTTGACATTCCCGGGGGTAACCTTCCATATACGGCTTGGTATGGTGTCATCTTGATTGCCACATGATAGGTAGTATTATACCACAGTTCTGCCCATGGTATGTACTCCTCCCAATCGTTTTGATGATCATGGCCAAAACGCCTTAAGTACTACTCTAGGATTCAATTGGTTACCTCACTTTAGGCATCTGTTTGTAGATGAAAGGTGGATGAGGCATCTGGAGAACAAGTGAAGACGTTTCATCACCAACAATTTCAGTTGATGACAATGGAGGAAAAAATTGCACACAGAAGATGCGTATGCACGTCCAAGTGATGGTAACGCTAAGGACACAAGTGCTCTTGGACAGGACTTGGTGTGTCCAAAATGCCAAGATAAAGATGCAGATGTCTTGTGAAGAGTCAAACAATGCATCTGCCAAATGTCCTGATTCATCTATTCAGGTTTATGCTACTACTTCTACATCTTCTTTAGCACTACCAAGAGTGGAAGAACAGAAGATTAAAGTGGATGTAGAATCATATGGATTTTCATATGGATTACAAGTGCATGCTTCTACAAATTATCCACCAGAAATAGGCACAATCTGCCTTGTTGGCTAAACTTGGATCAATAGACAAAGTTCTTGATCATATTCCTGTCCAGATTGAAGGACTTGTTGATCTTTCATGGACAGCATCACAAGCTGCAAGAGAACACACCTTTAGACCATTCATTGTCAAACTATAGCGAAAAATATGCATAGCATGCAGCAAGCTTTACAAGGCACAAATATGGATCAAACGCCATCATCTGCATCTGTTTTAGATTTTCAATTTCCTAGACAAAATGATGATTATCCGTGTTACAGCTTGAGCACAGAGGATCTAGACATTCCATGCAACGTTAAGGATTTCTCTAGCACTCGAAAAATTAGCAAAGGAGACCCAGTACTGATCCAGGAAGATCAAGAAAGCTGCATGGACAGCAAGGAGGAAGTCAAGGCAGTACACTCCCCGTATCATGCAGAAGAAGGAAAAATCAACTTACATGCCGTAGGGGCAACCACCAAGCCTACTGCCATGAGGTTGTTAACAACCATTAATGGAAAGAACATTTTGGTGTTGATAGATAGTGGAGCTACCTATAACTTCATCAATATAAAATTGGTCAAAACACTTCAGCTACATCGAAAAAAGATTGCACCCTTTGAGGTAAGAGTGGCAAGCGGACAGAAAGCTCAAGTGCGCACAAGTTATCCAGGCAGTAGCAATGCAGATTCAAGGAGTCAAAATAGAGGTGGAACTGCATGTGTTAGCCTTGGCAGGCCTTGATGTGGTTTTAGGCAATGCTTGGCTTAAAACCATAGGAAAGATAATATTTGACTACGAATCCATGGCCATGCACTTCCAATGGAAAGGAAAGGACTGCACGTGGAAGGCATCCACCACTAATGCAGCACATCATTGTGAGGTAAGTACCCTTGAACGATCGTACAGAAAAAGGGCACAATGTTTTGTGGTTCTCTTGGCCACATAGGAGGAAAACACAGGCGAACATCATGAAGGGCAGAACACGCATGAAGACATACCATCGGCAGTAAGGAACCTACTAGAGCAGTTCGGAGATGTCTTAGGAGAGCCACAAGGGTTACCACCCTCAAGACATTTCGACCATACGATCCCAATAATCAATGAAACCAAGGTGATTAATGTAGCAACTTACTAGTATTCACACTTCCAAAAGAATGAGATCATTACACAAGTGGAAGAGATGCTACAACAAGGTATTATCCAACCTAGCGCTTCATCTAGAAAGAAAGACGGAACTTGGAGGGTTTGCACCGATTACGGGGCACTCAACCAAGCAACTGTCAAGAATCGTTTTCCAATCCCAATAATTGATGATATGCTTAACGAGTTACATAGAGGAAAGCTGCTCACCAAGATGGATCTCAAGGTCGGATATCATCAAATATGCATGAAAGAAGAGGACATGCAGAAGACAACATTTCAGACTCATAGTGGACACGACGAGTACCTATTCATGCCCTTCTGACTATGCAATGCACCCTCCACCTTTCAAGAAGCCATGAATGACATCTTCAAACCTTATTTTTGCAAGTTTGTCTTAGTTTTCTTTGATGACATTTTGGTCTATTCTAGGAACCATGATGATCACATATAACACTTAGAAAAAGTTTTAAAAGTGTTAAGAAGAAATTATTCTGTCATTAAGCCATCCAAGTGCACATTCATGCAAGAGGAGCTTGAATACCTCAGTCACATCATATCCAAAGATGGAGTGAAGGTAGACCAATAGAAAATAGGAGCCATGAAAACATGGCAAATTCCTAAGAATGTCACAAAACTTAGAGGATTTCTAGGATTAACAAGCTATTACCACTAATTTGTTTGCAAATACGGCGCCATAACAAAACTACTAATGGATTTGCTAAAGAAGAATGGATTCCTATGGACAGAGAAGAGTGAAGACGCATTCAAATTGTTGAAGCAAGCCATGTGTGAGACCCTAGTGTTAGCACTGCCTGACTTCAACCAAACCTTCGAGCTTCACACTAATGAATGCCAAGATGGAATAAGTGCTATTCTAAGTCAAGTCGGAAGACCTATTGCATACATGAGCAGAGTCTTAGGGCCGTTGAAGAAGGAATGGCCATTATAGGCCAAGGAGATGTTGGCCATCATCCATGCAGTCAAGGTATGGTGACCTTACCTTCTTGGGATGAAATTCCTGATCATTACAGATCAACAACCCTTGAGAAGCCTCATGGAGTAGAAAATTACCACCCCAAAGCAGCAAAAGTTCCTTGTCAAGTTGCTGGGTTACGAGTATGAAATAATCTACAAGCCTAGCAGTGAAAAGCAAGGTGGCAGACACATTGTCTAGAAGTAATGAAGATGAAGTATTGTGGACAGCATGTGAGCCTAATTTCGCATGCCTCACTGCCATCAGTGTAGCAGAGTGGAATGTATGGACAGAAATCAAGGAGGCAATAGAAATTGACCCTCAAAGCCAAGAGCTCATGGAGAAGATCAAGAATTTTCGACCTTAAGGTTAGTAAATTCACCCTTAACAATAGATATATTTGGCACAACCAGCAAGTGTATGTACCAAACATACTAGGACTTAGAGGAAAGATCTTGAAGCACTTCCACAACTCATGGGAAGAGAGGACATTCAGGATGGTTCTGTACTTACATGTGGATGAAGCTATTCTTTTGGTGGGAAGGACTTAAGGCTAAGATCAAAAAGCTAGTCCAAGAATGTGATGTTTGTTAGCACACCAAACCAGAAGGCGGCAAGACAAAGGGTTATTACAGCCTTTGCAAGTACTAGGACAGATTTGGGAAGACTTGGCAATGGACTTCATCACGGGAATGCCCAATAGCAAGGGTTACATAGTGATATTAACCATAGTTGACAGACTCAGCAAGAGTGCACACTTTGTGCCACTCAAGCAACCCTACACGGCAAAAAAAGTCACCTAAGAGTTCATCAAGAATGTGGTAAGACTTCATGGCATACCATGGACAATGCTGTCTGATAGAGACACTATCTTTATGAGCAAATTCTGGAAGGAGCTCTTCACACAGCTCGGCAGCAACTTGGTCGCCTCATCCGCCTTTCATCCACAAACAGATGGACAAAGTGAGGTAACCAATCAAACTCTAGAGCAGTATTTAAGGTGCTTTTGCCATGAACATCAAAACGATTGGGAGGAGTACATACCATGGGCAGAACTGTGGTATAATACTACCAATCACGCGGCAATCAAAGTGTCACCATATCAAGCAGTGTATGGAAGAATACTCCCAGGAATGTCAAGTTATACCATAGGGGAACAGAAGCATACATGAAGTGGATATCACACTTCAATCAAGAGAAGAGGTCTTGAAGAAACTAAAGCATGAGCTTGAGAAGGTAAAGGACCGAATGAAGAGATAAGCGGATAAAGGGAGGAAGGAATTGGAATTTGAGGTAGGTGACTATGTCTATCTTAAGATCCACCCTAGGAGGAAAATAAAGGCTAGAAACCTAACTACAGACAAAGCTGGCTAGGAAGTACTTTAGACCATATGAGGTAGTAGAGCGAATTGGAGCAGTAACTTATCGCCTAGGCCTATCAATAAACTCAAAATTACATCCAATGTTTAACATTTCATTGTTGAGAAAAAGATAGGAGATGTGAGACAAGTGAATGAGGGATTGCCGATGTTTTCAGGGAAGATCACTTGGGGTAGCACCCAAAGGAAGCAATAGGATTTTGCATAGTAAGCAATGGGTGCAATAGAAGGCCAGTGTGGAGAGCACTCATATGGTGGAGTCATTTGCCCAAGGATGAAGCAACATGGGAAGACTATGACAATTTCCAACAACGTTTCCTTGATTTCCAACTTAAGGACAAGGTGAGTCTCCAAGAAAGGGGGATTGTTGAGGACCTTAGGAGGCAAAGGGAGCATGAGCAAATGCACGCAAGGGGCCAGGCAGCATGAGAGGCAGAAACAGGCCAGAATGTGCGCGCAACAAGCCTGTACGCAGCAAGCAGTGTAGGAGAGAAGACAAGCATTAGTAGGGCACGCATGAAGCAATCAGAGTAGGAGAAGGAGATTGACGGTGTGAAGAACTTCAGCAGCAGCAGGACGCCATGGCAAGTTTACTTTAGCAAGATGACCACACCAAAGAGAAGTCTTGGAGAGGAAGGACATGCCATAGCAGAAGTTCTAATTGAAAAAGAAAACAGCAAGAAGAAGGTCAACAGCTGTAGGAGAGAAGATAAGTTAAGGACAGAAATACTTAGTCAAAATAAGAATTCTAGTCTTAGTAGGAATTCAAGAAAGACCAAGAATCCTAGTAGGATCAGGAAACAATGGGATAAGGTCTATCTTGATAATGTTATAGTTGACTTAGAAAAGCTTGTTGACTTAGGAAAACATATCCTAAGCGGATAAGGAACATGAGTACTAGTCGAATTAGGATAAGGCTAGTCGAATTAGGATAAGGCTATCTTAGGACTATAAATACAACCCATTATTTGTGAGAAGGAGATATGTTCCGAATTTATATTTTTTTCATTCATTAATCAAGAATCAAGGTTAGCATTTTGCTTCCATTCTTGTTTATATTTCAGTTATCTTTTAAGAGTTGTCTTAAGATAACTTGGGCTTAAGTTAAGGTGAAGAGTTGTCTTCCTTGCTTAAGAGCTAAGGTTGAAGTCAAGAGTTGTCTTTTTCAACCAAGGCAAGTTGTGATTGGTTTAAGAGTTGTCTTGTCTATCCAACATATTCTTTATATATTAGTTAATCCTAAAGGACATCTTAGGGGATGTGAATATAAGAAAAGAACTCAAGAATCAAATGGGGCAGCAAGCTAGGAAAGTTTTTAGTAGGCATGCTGACCCTTAAGGTGTATAAAAGTTGGGGAAAAAAATGGGACCCCAACAGTTCGGCAGAATGTGGGACGAACTTCCAGGAGTGACCGAACCATTGCAGTGGGTGGCAGAGGCATTGGGTGCATTAGCCAGTACGCGGGACAAAGAAAATCCCAGCGGGCCAGGCAAAGGAGCTGGACATGTTCGGCAGTGCTCGGGATGAACTTCTGACAGCGACCAGAACATCCCAACAGGCATGACAAAGGTATCAAGCATGTTTGAAAGTGCACGGGACAAACTTCTGGGACCAACCAAAACATCCTCGTGGGTTTTGCAGTGGTGTCAGGCTCGTTTGGCAGTGCATGGGATGAACTTCCAAGAGCGATCAAAACATCACTGTGGGCATAGTAGTGGCATCATGTGCATTGGCAGTGTGCGGGATGAACTTCCAGGAGCAAGTTGAACATTCCCGCGGGAGCGACAGCAGCATCGGGCGCATTGGGCAGTGCGTGAGGCAAACTTTCGAAAGCAACCGGAACATACCCATGGGTGCGGCAGTGGCGACAGGCATGTTGGGCACAACACAGGACGAACTTCTAGAAGTGACCAAAACATCCTCTCTGGTGCAGCAGAGGTGTTTGGCACATTTGGTAGTGCATGGGACAAACTTCCGGGAGTGATTGGAACAACACCATTGGCATGGGGTGCTTTAGGCAGTGCACGAGACAAACTTTCAGGTCTAACCTGAACATTTTCGCAGGCGTGGCAGTGTCAGCCATGTCCAGCAGTGCACTAGATGAACTTATTGGAGTGGCTAGAACATCCCTGCGGCACAGAAGGGGCTTCAGGCATGTTGTACAGTGCAGGGGATGAACTTCCAGGAGCGATCGAAAAATCCCAATGGACACATTCGAAAGTACTCGGGACAAACTTCTGACAACAACTGAAACATCCTAGCAGGCACAATAGAAGTGTCAAGTGTATTTGGCAGTGCACGGTACAAATGTCCAGGAGTGACTGGAACATCCCTATGCAAATGGTAGAGGTGTCGGGCTCATTCGGTAGTGTGCAGGATGAACTTCCAGGACCGACTGGAACATCACTGCAGGCACGGCAATGATGTTGGGCAGTGCACGGGATGAACTTCTGGGAGCGACTTGAACATCCCCATGGGAGTGGCAGCAGTGTCACTCACATTGGTGTTGAGGTCCCAATTTTTTCCCAAACTTTTGTACACCTTAGGGTTCAGCACGACTACTAAAACCTCTCCTAACTTGCTGTCCTGTTTGATTCTTGAATTCTTTTTTTAGATTTACATCCCCTAAGCTGTCCTTTGGGATTAACTAATCTATAAAAGATATGTTGGATAGGCAAGACAACTGTTAAACCTATGACAACTTGCCTTGGTTGAAGAAAACAACTCTTGACTTCAACCTAAGCTCTTAAGCAAGGAAGACAACTCTTACCTTGACTTAAGCCCAAGTTATCTCAAGACAACTCTTAAAAGATAACCAAAATAGAATAAAGAAGAATTGCCGAATTCCTTTGATGTTGTATTATCGAATAATAACTTCAAAATTCGGAACATATGTTTATGGCTACAAATAATGGGCTGTATTTATAGTTTTGGACAACCTTCTCCTAATTCAACTAGTACTTGAGTTCCTTATAAACTTAGGACAAGTTTTCCTATGTCAACAAGATTTCCTAAGACAACTAGAACCTTATCAAAATTAACCTTATCAAAATTAACCTTATCCAAAGTTATCCTAATCCTACTAGGATTCTTGGTCTTTCTTGATTTTCTACCTAGACTAGAATTCCTACCTTATCTTATATTCTACAGCTGTTGGACTTCCTCTTGGCTTATCCTTCTAGGCTAGGACTCTTAATGCAAATCCTTCTGCCCTTAGAATTCTACTTGGCAGTGAGTATCCCATTGCTACTGGAACTCATCATGCGTGTCCTGCTACTGCTTGAATTCTTCTGCCCTTAGACGTCCTTCCTTAGCTAGAACTTCTCCATGCGTGTCTTGCTGTGACTGGAGTCCTTCCCGGCTTAGATGTCTTTGTTCAATTTAGACATGGTCAGATTCTGGTTGGGCTGGATGTATGCCGTGTCCAAGCTTGTTGCACGCACGTTCTTGCCTGTATTTGCTTCTCTTGATGCTTGGCCCCTCTCTTGCGTCCTCCTATGCTACTCATGCTCCCTTTGCCTCCTAAAGTCCTCAACAATCACCTTGTCCTTAAGGTGGAAGTTAGGGAAATGTTGCCGGATATCGTCTTATTCCTCCCATTTTGCTTCATCTTTGGGCGAATGACTCCACCATATGAGTACTCTCCATACTGGCCTTCTATTGCACCCATAGCTTACTATGCAAAATCCTAAGGCTTCCCTCAGTTTCTATCCAAGGTGATCTTCCCTGAAAACATTGGGTAGTCCCTCATTCACTTGTTTACATCTCCCAACTTCTTTCTCAACAATGAAATGTGAAACACCAGATGTAGTTTGGATGTAGGTGGTAGTCTTAGGCTATCTGCTTCAACACACTCAACTACCTCATATGGTCTGAAATATTTTCTAGCCAACTTTGCTATGGTTGCCTTTCTGGCCTTTATCTTCCTTCTAGGATGGATTTTAAGATAGACATAGTCACCTACGTTAAATTCTTCTTCCTTCCTTTATCTCGCTTGTCTCTTTATTCTGTCCCTTGCTTGCTCAAGCTCATACTTGAGTTTATTCAAGACCTTGTCTCATGACTAAAGTGCGACATCCACTTCATGTATGCTGCTGTTCCCCATGGTATAACTTGACATTCCCGGGGGTAACCTTCCATATAAGGCTTGGTATGGTGTCATCTTGATTGCCACATGACATAGGTAGTATTATACCATAGTTCTGTCCATGCTATGTAGTCCTCCTATGAGTTGTGGTAGTAATTTAGGATGTTCCCCCTTAGTCCTGGTACGTTTAGTACATATACTTGCTGGTTCTGCCAAATATATCCATTCTTAAGGGTAAATTTACTAACCACAGGGTCAAAATTCTTGATCTTCTTGATGATTTAAGATCTTACCCCTTAGTCCGATGCCGTTGCAACACCCGCGGGGATGTTCCAGTCACTGCCAGAAGTTTTTCCCACACATGGCCGAATCCATCCAAAGCTTCTGCCGTGTCCACAGGATTGTTTTGGTTGCTCCCAGAAGTTCCTCCCGTGCACTGCCGAACTTGCCCGACAACTCTGCCGCATCCACAGAGATGCTCTAGTCAACCTTAAAAGTTTGCTCGGTGCACTGCCCAATGATCCCGAAGCCTCTAATGCACCTGCAGTGATTTTTTGGTTGCTCCCGACAGCTCATCCCATGCATTGCTGAACGTGGCTGACACCGGTGTTGCACCTGTAGGGATGTTCTGGTCCCTTTTGCAAGTTTGTCTTCCACACTACCAAATGCGACCACAGGGATGTTTCAGTTGCTCTTGGAAGTTCATCATGTTCACTCCCAAATGTGACCAATGCCTCTGCCACGCCAGCGGGGATGTTATGTCGGTGCCAGAAGTTCGTCCCGTACACTGTCAAATGCACCCAATGTCTCTGTCGTGACTGCAAGGATGTTCTAGTCGCTCCTGGAAGTTCGTCCTACACACTGCTGAACATGCCCAAAGATTCTGCCATGACTGCAGTCATGTTCTGGTTGCTCCTAGAAGTTTGTTCTGAGCACTGCTGAACATGTCCGACGCCTCTGCCAAGCCCGTGGAGAATTCTGGTTGATGCCAGAAGTTCAACCCATACATTGCTGTATAAGCACAATGCCACTGCTTTGCCATCACGTATGTTCCAATCTTCCGAGATGTTCATCACGCACACTGCCCAATGTGCTGGAAACTTGTGTCGCGCACGGAGGAAGTTCCAGTCAATCCCAGAAGTTCGTCCTGTGCACTGCCGAACGTGTCCAATGCCGCTACTGCAGCCAAAGGGATGATCCAGCCACTCTTGAATGTTTGTCCCGTGCACCGCCCAATGCCTCCACTGCACCCACGGGGATGCTCCAACCACTCCTAGATGTTTGTGCCATGCACTGCCCAATGCCCCAATGCCTACTACACCCACAGGGATGTTTCGATCGCTCCCAGATGTTTGTCTCGTGCACTGCCGAGCACGCAAGAAGCCTGTACTGCACCCGTGGGGATGTTTTGGTCTTTCCTGAAAGTTCATCTTGCGCATTGGCCAATGCATCTGAAGCCTCTGCCATGCCATGGGGATGATCAAGTCACTCCTGAAAGTTGGTCCTGTGCACTGCCGAATGTGTCCATCTCCACTACCGAGCTCACGAGGATGTTCTGGTCGCTCCCAGAAGTTTATCCTACACATGGTTGAATGTGCCCAATGCCTCTTCCATGCTCACGGGGATGTTCCGGCCACTCCTGGAGCCTCACCCACACCCGCAGGGTTGTTTCGGTCGCTCTCAGAAGTTTATCTTATGCACTGCCGAACTTGTAGGGAAGTTTATTTTGTACACTGCCAAACATGCCCGACACCTCTACCATGCTTGTGGGGATGTTCTAGTGGCTCTCGAAGTTTGTTCTAACCACTGCTGAACACAACTGACGTCTCTGCTGAGCCTGTGACTAATGCCTCTACCGAGCCTGGGGGGAATTTGCGGTCTCTCCTGAAAGTTCATCTCGTCATTGCCGAACGTGCCTGGTGGCACTGCCGAGCCTGAAGAGATGTACAGGCCGCTCTCAAAAGTTCATCATGTGCACTGCCGAGCCGCCCAATGCCTCTCCCATACCTGATGCTTGCGAGGATGTTACAGTAGCTCTTGGAAGCTCGTCCCATGCACTGCCCAATGCACCTGAAGCCTCTCACATGCCCAAATGGATGTTTTGATTGCCTCCTAAAGTTCATCCCGTGCACTGCCAAATGTGTCTGGCTCCACTGCCATGCCCGGACGGATGTTCCGGTTGCTCTCGGAAGTTCATTCCGAGAACTGCCAAGTGCATCCAATGCCTCTGGCATGCCTATTTGGATGTTTTGGCTGCCCCCAAAAGTTCGTCCTGCACACTTCTCAACATGCCCGAAGTCTTTACTGTGCCTGCAGGGATCTTCTGGTCGCTACCAGAAATTTTGTCCCTCGCATTGCTGAGCGCACACTATGGCACTGCCAAGCCTGTAGGATGTTCCAGTCTCTTCCAGAAGTTCATCCCAAGCATTGTCGAACGCATCTGATGCCTCTGCTGTGCCCACAGAGATGTTCCAGTTGCTCTCAGAAGTTCATCCCAAGCACTGCTGAATGCGCGTAATGCCTCTACTGTGCGCGTGGGAATATTCTGGTCGCTACTGGAAGCTCGTCCGCACTGCCTAACAAGCACAAAGACTCTCCTGCGTGTGCAGGGAAGTTTTGGTCACTCCCAGAAGTTCATCCCGAGCACTGCTGAATGTGTCCGATTACACTACCGCACCCGCGTGGATGTTACAGTTGCTCCCAGAAGTTCATCCCGAGCACTGCAGAATGCGTCCGATGCCTCTGCTGAGTCCGCAAGCATGTTCCAGTCACCTAGGAAGTTTTGTGCCTTGCACTGCCAAACGCGTCTGATGCCGCTGCTGTACTGACAAGGATCCTCCGGTCACTCCTGTAAGATCATCTCGCTCATGGCTGAACATGGCCAACACCTCTACCACACCCATGGGAATGTTTCGGTGCACAGCCGAGCATGCCCGATGCTGCTGCCATGCCTGTGGGGATGTTCCAGTCGCTTTCAGAATTTCGTCCAGAGCACTACTGAACGTGTCCGATGCCTTTGCTAAGTCCGTTGGGATTTTACAGTTGCTCCTTGACATTTGTCCCGTGCAGTACTGAACATGATTGACGACTCTGCCACTCCTGCAAGGATGTTCTGGTCGCTCCTAGAAGTTTGTCCCACGCACTGCTGGAATTGTTGAGAACCTAAGTATGCAGAAAATGCAAAGGGCAGAAAAGGAGGCAGCAAAGAAGAGCATGGGCCAGAAAATTTGCACAAAAAGCATGGCAACAACAAGTATGCAGCCCAGCAGTGAGGCCTGGCCAGTATTTGACTTAATCCTAATCGATGAAGGACATTCACGCTAACAGGAGTTCCAGCAATAAAAGGATAATTGTATCAAGAAGAACTGCTGCAGTAGTAGGAGAACATCTATGGCAAGAAGAGTTCCAGCAGCAATAGGACATTCATGCCAAGGAGAATTCTAGCAGTAGCAGGACATCTATGCCAAGCAGAGTTCCAGCAGCAACAGGATATCCATGCCAAGAGGAGTTCTATCAGCAGCAGGACACTCATGATGAGTTCCAATAGCAATAGGATAGTCGCGACAAGAAGAATTCTAAGGGCAGAAGGATGCGCATTCAAAGTCCTAGTCCTAGAAGGATTAGGCAAGAGATTGTGTAGCCACTATAAAATGCAAGATAAGGTAGGAATTCTAGTCTAGGTAGAAATTCAAGAAAGACCAAGAATCCTAGTAGAATTAGGAAACAATGGGATAAGGTCCATCTTGATATTGTTTTAGTTGACTTAGAAAAGCTTGTTGACTTAGGAAAACATATTCTAAGTGGATAAAAAACTTAAGTACTAGTTGAATTAGAATATGACTGTCTTAGGACTATAAATATAGCCATTATTTGTGAAGAGGGGATATGCTCTGAATCTTGTATATTTTCATTCATTAATCAAGAATCAAGATTAGCATTCTTCCTTCCACTCTTGTTTATATTCCAATGTATCCTTTATACATTAGTTAATCTTGAAGGACAGCTTAGGCGATGAAAATCTAAAAAGAGAACTCAAGAATCAAATAGGACAGCAAGTTAGGAAGGTTTTTAGTAGGCGTGTTGATCCCTAAGGTGTCCGACACCGCTGCCACACCTGCGGGGATCTTCTGCTTGCTCCCAGAAGTTCATCCTGATCACAGCAAAATGCACCAATGCCTCCGCCAAGTCCATGGGTAAATTCCAGTTGCTTCCGAAAGTTTGTCCCATGCACTACCAAATGAATCCGTCACTGCTGCCGCGCCCGTGGGGATATTCCAGTTGCTCCCAGAACTTCATACCACTTCCAAACGCACAAAATGCCATTGCGGGTCTTTACCAGAAGTTCGTACTGCAAATAGCCAAATGTGACCATCGCCCCTGCCACACCCACGGGGATGTTTCGGTCGCTTATGAAAGTACATCTTGAGCACTGTCAAACACGTCCGATGCTTCTGCTGCACCAGTGGGGATGTGCCTGTCACTCTTAGAAGTTCATCTTGCACATTGCCATATATGTCCGACACTGCTGCCACGCCCACATGGATGTTCCAGCCACTGCCCAATGAACCTGAAGCCTCTGTCGAGCCCAGGGGGATTTTTCAGTCACTCTTAGAAGTTTGTCCCGTGTACTGCCGAATGTGTCCAACGCTGTTACCGTGTCCACAGCGATGTTTGGGTAGCATGCAGGGAAGTTCGTCCTGTGCACTGTCGTGCCTGCGGATGTTCCGGTTGCTCCTGGAAGTTCATCCTGTGCACAACTAAATGTGCCCATTGCCTCTACTGTGCCTGCAGGGATGTTTTGGCCGCTCCCAAAAGTTTGTCTCAAGCACTGCCTAATGTGTCCGACGCTGTTGCGCCCGGGATGTTCAGGTTGCTTTTGGAAGTTTGTCTCGTGTACTACCCAAATGTTGAGAACCTAAGTATGCAAGAAATGCAATGGGCAGAAAACGAGGCAGTAAAGTAGAGCATGGGTCAGAAAATGTGCACAACAAGCATGGCAATAGCAAGTGTGCAGCCCAGTATTTGACTTAATCCTAATCAATGAAGGACACTTGTGGCAACAGGAGTTCTAGCAGAAAAAGGATATTCGTATCAAGAAGAACTCCAACAGTAGTAGAATGTCCATGTCAAGAAGAGTTCCAGCAGTAGGAGGACATCTACGCCAAGCAAAGTTCCAACAGTAGCAGGACATCCATGCTAAGGAGAATTCCAGTAGCAGCAGGACATCTATGCCAAGCAGAATTCTAGCAACAACAGGATATCCATGCCAAGAGGAGTTCTATTGGCAGCAGGACACTCATGATGAGTTCCAATAGCAATAGGATAGTCGCGACAAGAAGAATTCTAAGGGCAGAAGGATATGCATTCAAAGTCCTAGTCCTAGAAAGATTAGGTAAGAGGAAGTGTAGCCGCTATAAAATACAAGATAAGGTAGGAATTCTAGTCTAGGTAAAAATTCAAGAAAGGCCAAGAATCCTAGTAGAATTAGGAAACAATGGGATAAGGTCTATCTTGATAATGTTTTAGTTGACTTAGAAAAGTTTGTTGACTTAGGAAAACATATCCTAAGTGGATAAAAGAAACCTAAGTACTAGTTGAATTAGGATAAGGCTGTCTTAGGACTATAAATATAGCCCATTATTTGTGAGGAGGACATATGCTCTGAATTTTGTTATTTCTCATTCATTAATAAAGAATCAAAGGTTAGCATTCTTGCTTACATTCTTGTTTGTTTTTTATTATTTTTTAAGCGTTTGTCTTGAGATAACTTGGGCTTAAGACAAGGTTAAGAGTTGTCTTCCTTGCTTAAGAGCTTAGGTTGAAGTTAAGAGTTGTCTTCTTCAACCAAGGCAAGTTTTGATAGGTTTAAGAGTTGTCTTGCCTATCTAACATATCCTTTTATATATTAGTTAACCCGAAGGATAGCTTAGGGGACACAAATAAAAAAAAGAACTTGAGAATCAAATGGGACAGTAAGTTAGGAAGGATTTCAGTAGGCGTTCTAATCCCGAAGGTGTACAAAAGTTGGGAAAAAAAGTACCACCCCAATAAATTGGTGCTCTCATCTGGAAGTTTGCACAATCACCATTCAGTTGAGAGATAGCACAATCACCAACAAATGGTGCTTTCAGTTGAGAGATTAGCACAAACACCATTCAATTGAAAGGCATCAAGGTTGCCATGTCATCTGGGCAGCATGCACCTTCACCACAACAGCAAACTAACGAGGACTTTCAAAGAATTCTGACCTTAGAGAGGAACCAAAGCTCACTCGACGTCCAGGTAAGTGATATCAAACATCAATTATCTTCTATCATCCATTCTCTTGAGCAATTGAAGAGAGATACACCATGAGTGGCTGGAAAACAAGTCAAAACTGAGAAAGCCAGGAGCAGCATACTGCCACAGCAACCTAGAAGGCTGCATTCAGAGATCTCATGGCACCATGAGCAGGAGGAAGATTCTGACCATGAGCAGCTTCCCTCTCAAGAAAGGGGGAGAGTGCACATGAGTCTAGGGAGCAAAAGGGAGGTGCCACCAAATTTGCACCAGCCCCATGACCCCTATGATGAATACAGCGACGATGAGGTCTTGGATCGAAGGCCAGCAGTATGGCAGCCAAGGAGAATGCAGAGTCATCATGAGGCAGAACATTGGCAGACAAATAGGAGAGAGGAATGGCAGCACTAAAACAGCCCTAGCCACTGCACCAGGCCTAAGGTAAAAATTGAATTCCCAACCTTTGAGAAGGGAGATCCAACCGAATGGATCTCCAAAGCTGAATTCTACTTTGAAAAACAAGGTGTAGAGAGGGGTGAAAGGGTTGATTTTGCATCCTATCACCTATGTGGGAGGGCCAATCAATGGTGGTGTTGGCTTAAGGCTACCTAGGCAGAGAAGGTAGAAGGATTGGCTAGACAAGGTTCACACAAGAATTGATGGACAGATTTGGCCCATCCAGCATCACAAATATTTGCTCCGAGTTTGATGGGAACCAAGTCTTTCCTTCATCAAATCCGGAGAGTGCTGCACCAGTTCAGAACTTTGGAATACTCATCTCTGCCTCCTGAGATGCCAATCTGGAGAACAAGTGAAGACGTTTCATCACCAGCAATTTCAGTTGATGATAGTGGAGGAAAAAAATTGCACACAGAAGATGCGTATGCACGTCCAAGTGATGGTAACACTAAGGACACAAGCAT
This sequence comes from Xylocarpus granatum, assembly GCA_019650275.1. NCBI lineage: Eukaryota > Viridiplantae > Streptophyta > Magnoliopsida > Sapindales > Meliaceae > Xylocarpus > Xylocarpus granatum. Next base: position 31,327 of record BNST01000813.1, on the reverse strand, counting down.
TCCAGGACCTGACTTGGTATGTCCGAATGCCAAGTTAAAGGTGCAGATGTCTTGTGATAAGTTGAACAATGCATCTGCCAAACGTCCTAATTCATCTGTTCATGTTCATGCTGCTACTTCTACATCTCTACCATATCAGTTGCAGAACAATGACTTAAGAGCTCCAATAGTTTCCACTGGACTGCCATCTACATCTTCATTAGAACTGACCAGGATGGAGAGACAGCAAATTGAATTGGATGCAGGATTAAATAGGTCTTCGAATGGATTGCAAGAACATTCCAATGCTTCTACAAATTATCCACCAGAAAATACTCCAACAAGGACTATGCTGGACCAATTTGCCTCGTTGTCTAAACTTGGATCAGAAGACAAAGTTTCTAATCATATTCTGTCCAGATTGAAGGACAAGCTGATCTTTCACAGACAGCTTCACAAGCTGCAAGAGATCAGACTTTAGACCTATTCATTGTTCAAAACTGCAGTGGAAAATATGCATAGCATGCAGCATGTTTCGCAAGGCACAAATATTGATCAAATGCCATCATCTGCATCTGTTTTAGATTTTCAATTCCTTGGACAGAATGATGATTATCTGTGTTACAGCTTGAACACTGAAGATCTAGACATTCCCTGCAATGTTAAGGATTTCTCTAGCACTCAAAAAATTAGCAAAGGGGATCCAGTAGTGATGCAGGAAGATCAAGAAAGCCGTATGGACAGCGAGGAGGAAGTAGAGGCAGAACACTCCCTAGATCATGCAAAAGAAGGCGAAATCAACTTGCATGCAGTAGAGGCAACCACCAAGCCTACTGCCATGAGGTTGTTCGCAACCATTAACAGGAAAAACATTTTGGTTAAAACACTTCAGCTACGTCCAAAAAGGATTGCACACTTTGAGGTAAGAGTGGCAAGTGGACAAAAGCTCAAGTGTGCACAAGTTTCCAGGCAGTAGCAATGCAGATTCAAGGAGTCAAAATAGAGGTCAGAACTGCATGTGTTAGCCTTGGCAGGCCTTGATGTGGTTTTTAGGCAATGCGTGGCTTAAAACCATAGGCAAGATAATGTTTGACTATTAATCCATGGCTGTGCGCTTCCAATAGAAGGGAAAGGACTACATGTGGGAAGCATCCACCACCAATGCAGCTCATCATTGTGAGGTAAGTACCCTTGAACGACTATACAGAAAAAGGGCATAATGTTTTGCGGTTCTCTTGGACACAAAAGGGAAAACACAACCAAACATCATGAAGTGCAGAATACACACGAAGACATACCATTCACAGTAAGGAACCTCCTAGAATAATTTGGAGATGTCTTAGGAGAGCCACAAGTGTTACCGCCCTCAAGACAGTATGACCATGCCATCCCATTAATCAACGAAACCAAGGTGATTAATGTAGCACCTTACTGGTATCCACACTTCCAAAAGAAAAAGATTGAAAGACAAGTGGAAGAGATGCTACAGTAAGGTATTATTTGACCTAGTACTTCCTCTTTTTCTTCTCCCATTCTACTAGTTAGAAAGAAAGACAGAACTTGGAGGTTTTACACCGATTACCGAGCACTCAACCAAGCAACTGTCAAGGATCGTTTCCCGATCCCACAATCGATGATATGCTGGATGAGTTACATGGAGCAAAGCTGTTCACCAAGCTGGATCTCAAGGTCGGATATCATCAAATACACATGAAAGAAGAGGATGTGCAGAGGATAGCATTTTGGACTTATAGTGATTACTATGAGTACCTAGTCATGCCCTCTGGACTATGCAATGCACCCTCCACCTTTCAAGCAGCCATGAATGACATCGTCAAACCCTATTTGTGCAGGTTTGTCTTAGTTTTCTTTGATGACATTTTGGTCTATTCTAAGAACCATGATGATCATATAGAACACTTAGCAAAAGTGCTAGAGGTGTTAAGAAGAAATTGCTTCATCATCAAGCCATCCAAGTGCACATTCATGCAAGAGGAGCTTGAATACCTCAGTCACATCATATCCAAAGATGGAGTAAAGGTAGACCAATGGAAAATAGGAGCCATGCAAACATGGCCAACTCCTAAGAATGTCACAGAACTTAGAGGATTTCTAGGCTTGACAGGCTACTACCGTCAATTTGTTCGCAAATACAGCACCATAGCAAAACCGTTAACAGATTTGCTGAAGAAGGACTAATTCTTATGGACAAAGAAGAGTGAAGATGCATTCAAGTTGTTAAAGCAAGCCATGTGTGAGACCCCAGTGTTAGCACTACCCGACTTCAACCAAACCTTCAAGCTTCATACTGACGCATGTCAAGATGGAATAGGTGCTGTCTTGAGTCAAGCCGGAAGACCTATTGAATACATGAGCAGAGTCTTAGGGCCCATGAAGAAGGAATGGTCAGTATATGCCAAGGAGATGTTGGCCATCATCCATGCAGTCAAGGTATGGTGACCTTACCTTCTTGGGAGGAAATTCCTGATCATTATAGATCAACAACATTTGTAAAGCCTCATAGAGCATAAAATTACCACCCTAGAGCAGTAAAAGTTCCTTATCAAGTTGCTGGGATATGAGTATGAAATAATCTAAAAACTTGGCAAGGAAAACAAGGTGGTAGACGCATTGTCCAAAAGCAATGGAGGTCAAGCATTATGGAATATGTGTAACCCTAATGTCACATGCCTCACTGCCATCAGTGGAGCGGAGTGGAATGTGTGGACAGAAATCAAGGAGGTAATAGAAATTGACCCTTAAAGCCAAGAGCTCATAGAGAAGTTCATGAATTTCAACCCTAAGGTTAGTAAATTCACTCTTAAGAATGGGTATATTTGGCACAGCCAGCAGGTGTATGTACCAAACATATCAGGATTAAGAAGAAAGATCTTGAATCACTTCCACAACTCATGGGAAGAAGAACATTCAGGATGGTTATGTATTTACATGTGGATCAAGCTATTCTTTTGGTGGGAAGGGCTTAAGGCTGAGATCAAGAAGCTAGTCCGAGAATATGATGTTTGTCAGCACACCAAACTAGAAGGTGGCAAGCCCAAGGGGTTGTTGCAGCCTTTACAAGTACCAGGACAGATTTGGGAAGACTTAACAATGGACTTCATCACAGGAATGCCCAATAGCAAGGGTTACACAGTGATATTAACCATAGTGGACAAACTCAGCAAAAGTACACACTTTGTGCCAGACCCATACATGTTAAAAGAAGTAGCCCAAGATTTCATTAAAAATGTGGTAAGACTTCATGGCATACCACGGACAATGCTGTCTAATAGAGATATTGCTTTCATGAGCAAGTTCTAGAAGGATTTTTTTACACAGCTTGGCAACAACTTGGTTGCCTCATCTGCCTTTCATCCACAAACAAATGGACAAAGTGAGATAACCAATCGAACCCTAGAGCAGTACTTAAGGCGTTTTTGCCATGATCATCAAAACAATTGGGAGGAGTACATACCATGGGCAGAACTGTGGTATAACACTGCTATCATGCAACAATCAAGATGACACCATACCAAGCCGTATATGGAAGAATACCCCCAGGGAATGTCAAGTTATACAATGGGGAACAACAGCATACATGAAGTGGATGTCACACTTCAATCAAGAGATGAGGTCTTGAAGAAACTCAAGCATGAGCTTGAGAAAGCAAGGGACCGAATGAAGAAACAAGCGGATAAAGGGAGGAAGGAAGTGGAATTTAAGGTAGGTGACTATGTCTATCTTAAAATCCATCCTAGGAGGAAAAATCAAGGCTGGAAAGCCAACTACAACAAAGCTGGCTAGGAAGTATTTTGGACCATATGAGGTAGTTGAGTGAATTGGAGCAGTAGCTTATCGCCGAAGACTACTATTAAACTTCAAATCACATCTAGTGTTTCACATTTCATTGTTAAGGAAAAGGATAGAAGATGTGAGACAAGTGAATGAGGGACTGCCCGACATTTTCAAGGAAGATCACCTTGGGCAGCAACCAAAGGAAGCATTAGGATTTCGCATAGTAAGCTATGGCGCAATAGAAGGCCAGTATGGAGAGTACTCATATGGTGGAGTCATTCACCCAAGGATGAAGCAACATGGGAGCACTATAACGATATCCAACAATGTTTCCCTAACTTCCACCTTGAGGACAAGGTGAGTCTCCAAGAAAGGGGGATTAATGAGGACCTTAAGAGGCAAAGTGATGTGCTCAATCATGGAAATGAAGTTGCTGCCATCCATGAAAGATTAATCCTCATTGACGAAAGGACATCCATGCCAAAGAGAATTCCAGTAGTAGCAGGAAATGTCATAGGCAAGGATTTAGATCAAGTAGGGTTTTACAAGTAAGATTTTAAGTAGGATTAGGAACCCAATATACTAGGCTTATCCTCATAGAATTCTAGATGACTTACTAGTCCTTATTTACTTAAAAATCCTTATCATAGATGAATTAGGCATTTTAGTATAAATTAGACATGGAAAGGCTGTCACACTATAAATATAGCATTATTGCTTGTAATTAAGTAGTTTGATGAATAAGTGGAATTTTACTTAGTTGCATCCAAATTCTTATCTAAACAAATTCTTTGTTTAGTGGCGAATTATCTATCGATTCTTATCACTCTTCTTTCTTTCTATCTTAGAGTGTGGCAAATCAACCTAGTAATCTTGTTCGTGGCGATCTGATCTTATCAAACTTCATTAACTAGTTTTAATTTCTTTATTTTGATTTTTGATATTGATTGAAATTCCTTTTTTCTTCTCTTCTTAAACTTTTCATAAGCTATCCCTTATCACATTCCCACTTCAAATTTGTATGTAACCCTCCGGCTTTCTTAAAACACCTCTACAGATCTAATAACTTACTCCAATTACGAATTTTCATCCACCCAACAACTATACCATATTCCAACACCTCTTTTCATCCACAAAACCCTAAAAAAATATATCCCAATTAGATCTTGATTCACCATTGAAGATCCTTGAGGCATATCATCTCTATTTTGAGTTGGTTCTTTGACTACCAAAAGAAAGATTGACTCTTTATCAAACAAAGCTTGCTTTACTACTCCTTTGTTGACAAACAAACTCTCTTTCTTTTTCTTCTCAAATTCAATTTTATCCTTTTGAATCTGTTGTGGATTAAGAGGCATTAACACAATCTTTCTACCATCCTTAACAAAGGAATATGTATTCTTATAACCATTATGAAAAGCTCTTCTATCATACTGCCATGGTCTTCCTAGTAAGATATGACTTGCATCCATAGGGATGACATCACACAACACATCATCTTTGTATCTACCAATTGAAAAAGGCACCAAAACTTGCTGAGTAACCTTCACATCACCATTGTTATTTAGCCACTGTAATCTATAAGGTTAGGGATGTTTTAGAGTAGTTAAATTTAGATTTTTTACCAAGGTAGTGGAAGCCACATTTGTACAACTACCTCCATCAATTATAACTCCACACACCTTATTCTGAATTGCACACCTTGTATGAAAGATATTCTCACGTTGCTCATCTTCCGTTTTTGCTTGTGTAGTCATGGTGCAGCAAACTACAAGCATTTCTCCAATTTCAGCATGTTCTACCTCTTCTTCCTTGCCATCTTCTACTTCCCTTTTCTTTCTGCAGCCTCGTCTTCACTCTCTAATTCTCTTGTGAGTTCTTAAGCACCATTATCCTCCTATTTGGACATTCAGAAGCAATATGCCCCATGTCCAAGGCATTTAAAGCATTTGATGTCTCGGCTCTGTTTTGGAGGAATAGTTTCTACCACTTTCTCTTTTCCTTTATCAATAGCTACTACTGACTTGCTAGGACCACTTTTCTCTATTGACTTTGTTATCTTCTTTGAAAAGGAAGTTGAATAAGTAGATGATGAATTGATATTTTTGGTAGAACCTGATCTGTACACTCCCCTCATTAGTTGTCTCTCCACCTTGATAGCAAGTTTAATCACATCTTGCAAAGAAACATATGGTTGCAATTCTGCCCTACTTGCAATTTCATACTTTAGCCCGCCAAGGAACCTTGCAATCGTTAGTTCTTCTGGTTCTTGCAATTACATCTCATCATAAGCATCTCATACTCTTTGACATAATCTTCCACACATATGCCCCCTTGCCTTAAACTTTGAAGCTTAAAGTACAGTTCTTGTTTGTAATATTCTGGCAAAAATCTTCCATTAATCTCTTCATGACTCTCCAACTTGTCACCTCACCTAAACCTTCACATAGTTTTCTCGTTTTCCCACCATAAATTGGCATAATCATTGAATTCAAGAGCTGCCAACTTGCACTTCCTTGGTTCAGAATAATCATAGTACTGAAATACCTTCTCTACTTTTTGCACCCATTCTAAGTACTCCTCGAGTGAACTTGTTCCTCGAAATGTCAAAATCTTTAGCTTAACATCAATTCCATTATCCCATGGTATTTCTTCTCTGCCATTGTCTCTCCCCAGCTTCATTATCTATTTCTGACTCATCAAGCTCATCCTCTTTATAATAATCAGGCTCTCTAGTTACTTGCTGCCCTTGTCGTTCATGTCTTCTGGGTTGTTGCTTGATAGGTCCCAATCCTTTGTAAATAATGCAAGATCAGAATGGAAAAATAAATGAGTGAATGGAAAAAATAAACAAGCTAAAATTATTCGTGTTCTACTCAAGGCAAGAACAAACTGCATACCATAACAAATGAATTTCTCTCTTCCCCTAAGCTTACACATCTATCCTTATTTATAGTTACCTTAAAACCTAAAAATGACAAAAAAACCCCCCACTAACTAAAAGTGAAAGTCTCATTGACAAATTCTACTTGTCCACTAATAGTCATCATGTGCGAACATATCGTAACTAACTGCTACAATATCGATAATTGGGTCTTCGTTTGCGACGTGGTCTATTATCCTTTCCCCCTTCAACATTAACCTTGTCCTCAAGGTTAGTAATAGGAAACTTGGCTCTCAGCTTATCATATTCTTCCCATGTTGCATTAGAATCGGGCAAAAATCTCCACAAAACTAAAACCTCCTCCACTAACTTACCACCACGTTTGATCCAACGAAATTCCTTAATTGCAGCTGGTTCTAAATTAGGTTGCCCATCCACTGCTATCAGTGGAATCTCTGTAAGAACCTTGCTAGTGTTACCCAATTGTTTCTTTAATAGTGAAACATGAAAAATAGGATAGACCTTCGCAAAAGGTGGTAAGTTAAGCCAATAAGCTACTTGTCCGATGCGTTCAACAACTTTGTAAAGGTCCAAAATATTTCTATAAAAGCTTTTGGTGAGCCCGACAAAAAATCGATTGCTGGCGATAAGGTGGTAACCTGAGAAAAACCCAATCACCAATATCATAAGTGACATCTTGTCTCTTCTTGTCAGCTTGCTGCTTCATATGGTGTTGTGCTTTTTCTAGATTATTCTTGAGCTCTTTAAGCAAACAATCTCGCTGTACCAAAGAACAATCTACTTCATTGACGGCTGAAGTACCTTCCATGTAACGTACAATGTTGGGTGGGGGACGTCCATAGAGAGCTTGAAAAGGAGTCATTTTAACAGCCATATGGAATGTGGTATTGTGCCAAAACTCAGCCCAAGCCAAATTGGATTCCCATGAATGAGGATACTAGCTACAAAGGCATCGTAAATATTGTTCTACGCAGCGATTTACCACTTTCGTTTGGCCATCAGATTGAGGATGGTAGGCTGGACTCATATTAAGTTTTGTTCCTTGTAACTTGAAAAATTCTTGCCAAAAATTGCTTAAGAAAATTAGATCTCGATTGCTTACTATAGTTCTTGGCATACCATGCAACCGAGCCACGCCTTCTACAAATACTTTAGCTACTTTTTTTGTAGTATAAGGGTGTGCCAAGGATAAGAAATGAGCATACTTTGTGAAGCGATCAACTACCACTAATATAACACTTTTTCCTCGTGAAGTTGGAAGGCCTTCCACAAAATCCAAAGAAATGTCTTCCCACACTTGTGACGGTATCGGAAGAGGTTGAAGAAGTCCCGATGGAGTTTGAGCCTCGTACTTGTTTTGTTGACAAATTTGGCATTCTGCTACATAATGCTCAACCTCTTTCTTCATCGAGTCCCTAATAAAAAGATTGAGACAATCTTTTATAGGTTCTTAATGCTCCCGAGTGCCCCCCAAGTTTAGAGTTCTGAAACTCATCCATTAACTTTTCCTTTAATTTTGACGTTGGAGAAATGAGAATTCAACCTTTGTAGTATAGAACTCCCCCTCTTAGTTGATAATTTTCCATGTTAAGTTTATTCTTTTGCACATCAGCTGCCTTTGCCAATAAATATGGCTCTTGTGCATTAGCAATTCGAATTTCTTCCCATAATCCAAATAATGGTTGAGTGATGGAATTGAGTTATGGAGCTTGAACTTGACGTGAAAGGCCATCGGCTGCAGCATTCTCTCGTCCAGGTTGATACAAAATCTCGTAGTCATAGCCCATGAGTTTCGTAACCCATTTTTGTTGTTCTGGAGTACTAACTCATTGGTCTAAAAAATGCTGTGAGACTTTTTTGATCAGTTTGGATTTGAAAATGGTGGCCTAATAAATATGGTCTCCAAGTCTTCACAGCTTCTAAGATAGCTAACATTTCTTTAGCATATGTCGACCACCCTTTTTTTTCTTGGCCCTAAGGCTTTACTCATATAAGCAATAGGACGGCCCTTCTGCGACAATACTGCCCCAATGCCTTGATCTGAAGCATCAGCCTCCACCACAAATAATTCTGAAAAATTTGGAATAGCCAATACCGGAGTACTCATCATAGCTTAACTTTAGAAAAGCTTCTTCCGCTTGTCGTGACCATAAGAACTTTCCTTTGTGAAGCAACATAGTTAATGGAGCAGCAATTATTCCATAATTTTGAACAAACTGGCGATAATAACCGGTGAGGCCAAGGAATCCTCGTAACTCCGTGATAGTTGTAGGTGTTGGCCACGATTGCATTGCTTGAATTTTTGTATTATCAACCTGTACTCCATTTAAAGACACAATATGGCCAAGATATTCTACAATTTGTTGCCCGAAGGTGCATTTTGATGGTTTTAGATAAAATTGATGATTCCAAAGAATCTTCAAGGTTTTATCTAAATGGATTAGATGCTGATCCCAAGTAGGGCTATATATTAAAATATCATTAAAAAATACCAAAATAAATTGGCATAGATACCTTTGAAAAATGTTGTTCATAGCTGCTTGAAATGTTGATGGCACATTGCATAATCCAAAAGGCATTACTAGATACTCAAAATGGCCATTATGAGTCCGAAATGCTGTTTTGTGAACATCATCTAGATGAACGCAAATTTGATGATATCAAGCTCGAAGATCTAGTTTGCTAAAAAATTTAGCGCCATTGAGCTCGTCTAACATATCATCCACCGTAGGAATTGGAAATTGATCTTTAATTGTCACCTCATTAAGGGCACGATAATTGACATAAAACCTCCAGGTCCCATCCTTTTTCTTAACAAGCAACACTGGAGAAGAGAAAGGACTTTGGCTTTCTCGAATAATTCCCGAAGATAACATATCTACAACTTGCTTTTCAATTTCATTTTTTTGATAATAAGCATAACGGTAAGGACGTACATTAATAGGTTGAGTCCCTTCTTTGAGGATAATTCTATGCACAAATTCACGTTCTGGAGGCAAACTCTTTGGTTCTTCAAATAAAATAGAGTAATTGTCAAGTACTGACCTTAGTTCCACTTGTAACTCCTTTTGCCAAGTAAAAAATGAATGGCTTTGCCCCTTAACACTTATAGCAAAAAGTCCACTTGCCATATTGATTTCTTTAACAAAATTATGAGAATCTATAGCACATGGAGATGTCACACGTTGTCCAGAGAGAAAATACATTCTTGCCCATCCCATGCAAATTTCATTGTGAGGAGTTTCCAGTCACAAAGGACTGGTCCAAGCATTTCTAGCCATTGAACTCCCAATACAGCATCAAGACCCTTCAGTGGAATTGCAAAAAATGTGGCCATGAATCTTTTCCCTTGTAACTTAAATAGAATTTGATTGAACTTCTCTTTGCAGTGTAAGGTGTTACCATTGGCAAATCGAACTTTAAATTCTTTTGTAGGCTCCACAGGTATCTGCAACAAACAAGCAGCATGACAACTTATAAAATTATGAGTAGAGCCACTGTCAACTAATACCGTAAATGGATAGCCTTGGATGAAGGCAGTCATTCTCATCGTTTTTGGGCTTATCCATCCTATGAGAGCATGCAAGGAAATGGTTGGTTGTGTTTCCTCCTGGAATTGCATCTCGTGCTCTTCATTGGTAGCTTTGTTATCTTCCTCTTGAAAGTCAGCTTCAATAAGAAACACTTGTGGGGTCTTGCAATGGTGACCAACTGTAAATTTTTTGTTGCATTTGAAGCATAATCCCTGCTCTCGACGTCGTTGCATTTCTTCCCATGTGATTCTTTGAATCGGTGTTGGCGCTGGTGCTTGAAGTCTCGGATTTGTACTTTGCTTGGTAATGTTAAGTTGACGGCTTAAAAGTTGTTTGCTTGAATTCTTCTTTTTATTCAAGTACTCCTCTTGCATCCTAGCAATAGTAATTGCCTCCCTCATGGTTCGAGGCTGGCACATACGAACTTCCAATGCCACTTCTTCCTTGAGTCCTCTAATAAAAGTTCCTATCAAAGCCTCCTGTGGCCATCCCCGAACTCTGTTGGCCAATTTCTCAAATTCATGTTGATATTCCCTCACAGAATTCCTTTGTTGCAAATGAGACAGTCTTTCATCAAAATTAACGTACTCATTAGATCCAAAGCGAGCTAAGAGCTCTTTCTCAAATACTCTCCATGTAATCAACTGCCTTTCATCTTGGTAAAGCCGTCGAAGCCATTGCCACCAATGGTTTGCTTCATTATCAAGATAATAAGATGCTATGGCAACACGTTGGTGCTCTGAAACTTCTTGGTTGTCAAAATACTGCTCTACTCGATCAAGCCATACCATGGGATCATCGCCAGTAAATCATGGAAAATCCATTTTTCTTGGTCGACAGATAGGGTTTGCATCAACCAATCTTCATTCTTCTCTTCGTGGTGAAAGTGAGCTCTCTGGTGGATGAGTTTGGAGGTTGTTGATAGCCGTCAAGATTTCATTTAAACTCGTACCTACTCGATTTTCTAATTCTCGAAATCCTGTTTGTATTGCTGCGATTTCTGCTTCCAATTGCTCAATCCTTTCTTTGTTGGTCATAGTGTTTTGTGGTTTAACCTGAGCTCTAATACCAAATGATAGGTCCCAATCTTCTGCAAAGAATGCAAGATAAGAATGGAAAAATAAACGAGCAAATGGAAAAAAAATAAATGAGCTAAAATTATTCGTGTTCTACTCAGGGCGAGAACAAACCGCATACCATAACAAATGAATTTCTCTCTTCCCCTAAGCTCACACATCTATCCTTATTTATAGTTATCTACCCACTAACTAAAAGTGAAAGACTCCTTGACAAATTCTACTTGCCCACTAACAGTCATCATGTGCAAACATATCGTAACTAACTGCTACAATATCGGTAATTGGGTCTTCGTTTGCGACGTGGTCTATCATTGCTGAATGGTATTCCTTTCCATGGCTTGAATTAAATGGTCAATTTGCTGCCCTCATCTCTGCTTGCTAGTGTTCAAGTGCTAGGATCCTAGCTTGATCTAAACTCAATCCTTTTGGAACAGGAGGAGTTCCTTCTTCTCCAAACATAATTCTTCTTGAAATTTTCAAGTGAATGAGTTTCTTGATTCAAAGAGGCTCTGATACCAACTGATATGCCTTAAAGATCTTCAATGGTGAATCAAGATCTAATCGGGTCTATTTTCTTTTAAGGTTTTGTGGATGGAAAGAGGTGCTGGGATATGGTATAGTTGTTGGGTGGATGAAAATTCGTAATTGGAGTAAGTTATTGGATCTGTAGAGGTGTTTTAAGGAAGCTGAAGGGTTACGTACGAATTTGAAGTGGGAATGTGATAGGGATAGCTTATGAAAAGTTTAAGAAGAGAAAAAAAGGAATTTCAATCAATATCAAAAATCAAAATAAAGAAATTAAAACTAGTTAATGAAGTTTGATAAGATCAGATTGCCACAAACAAGATTACTAGGTTGATTCGCCACACTCTAAGATAGAAAGAAGGAAGAGTGATAAGAATCAATAGATAATTTGCCACTAAACAAAGAATTTGTTTAGATAAGAATTTGGATGCAACTAAGCAAAATTCTGCTTATTCATCAAAACTACTTAATTACAAGCAATAATGTTGTATTTATAGTGATGACAGCCTTTCCATGTCTAACTTATACTAAAACGCCTAATTCATCTATGAGAAGGATTCTTAAGTAAATAAGGACTACTAAGTCATCTAGAATTCTATGAGGATAAGCCTAATATATTGGGTTCCTAATCCTACTTAAAATCTTACTTGTAAAACCCTACTTGATCTCAAACTCCTTGCCTAGTGACATTTCCTGCTGCTGCTGGAATTCTCTTGGCATGGATGTCCTTTGTCAATGAGGATTAATCTTTCTTGGATGGCAGCAACTTCATTTCCATGATTGAGCACATCACAAAGGGAGTGTGAGTGAATGCGCGCGAGGTGCCAAGCAACAAGAGAGGCAGAAAGAGGGCAGGATATGAGCGCAACAAGCTTGCACGCAGCATGTAGTGAAGCAGGCTAGTTTTGACTCTGTCCTAATTGACTGCAGAAATCCAAGCCAAGAAGAACACCAGCATTGGCAGGACACGCATGATGTAATCCAAGCAGGAGAAGGACATGTATGGCATGAAGAACTCTAATAGCAGCTGGACGTCATGGCAGGTTTGACTTTTACAAGATGATCACATCAAAGAGAGTCTTGGAATGGAAGGACACACCATATGGAAGTCCTAATCCTAGAAGGAAACAACAAGATGAAGGTCAACAGCTGTAGGAGAGGAGATAAAATAAGGACAGAAAGATTTAGTCAAAGTAGGAATTCTAGTATAAGTAGAAATTCAAGAAAGACCAAGAATCCTAGTAGGATTAGGAAACATTGGGATAAGGTCTATCTTGATAATGTTTTAGTTGTCTTAAAAAATCTTGTTAACTTAGGAAAAGCATATCCTAAATGGATAAAAAACCTAAGTAATAGTTGAATTAGGATAAAGTTGTTTAATACTATAAAAACAACCCATTAGTTGTGAGCAAAAACATATGCTCCGAATTTTGTACATTTTCATTCATTAATCAATAATCAAGGTTATCATTCTTGCTTTTATTCTTGTTTATATTTTGGTTATCTTTTAAGAGTTGTCTTGAGATAACTTGGGCTTATGTCAAGGTGAAGAGTTGTCTTCCTTGCTTAAGAGCTAAGTTGAAGTCAAAGTTGTCTTTTTCAACGAAGGCATGCTGTGATAGGTTTAAGAGTTGTCTTGGCTATCCAATATATCCTTTATACATTAGTTAATCCTGAAGGACAACTTAGGGGATGAAAATCTAAAAAAAGTACTCAAGAATCAAATTGGACAGTAAGTTAGGAATGTTTTTAGCAGGCATGCTAACCCCTAAGGTGTAGAAAAAGTGGGAAAAAATCGGGGCCCCAACACAAACCCATCTAATGCTTGTAATGAACTCTCTGGGAAGTTTCGATCGCTATGAAAGTTCATCCCGGCACTGCCAAATGTTCCGGTCGCTCCTGAAAGTTTGTCCCATGCACTGTTGAATGCGCCTCACGGCCTTTGCCGCACCTAAGGGGATGTTCCAATCATTTCCTAAATTTTTTCCCACACATTGCTAAACATGCTCAAAGCCTTTGCCACGCCGGCTGGGATGTTTCGGTCGCTCCTGGAAGTTTGTCCCGCTTAATACCAAATGTCTTCAATGCTGCTGCCACCCCTGTGGGGATGTTTTGGTTGCTCTCAGAAGTTTGTCCCACGCACTAGCAAAAGCAGCCAATGCCTTTGTTGAGCTCGAGGATATTTTCAGGTCTTTCTTGGAAGTTTGTCCCATGCACTACCCAATACACATGAAGCCTCAGACTGGTCACTGCTGGAAGTTTGTCCTGTGCACTAATGAACAAACCCAAAGCCTCTACCATGCCTATGGTGATGTTTCAGTCACTCCCAGAAGTTTGTCCCATGCATTGTTAAATGCGCCCAATGCCTCTGCTGTGCCCAAGGGGATGTTTTAGAAGTGGTGCTAACCCTTAAACTGTAAAAAAGGTTGGGAATAGAAATCAGGACCCTAACAAATTGGTGCTCTCATTGAGAAGTTAGTACAGACACCATTCAATTGAAAGGCAGCACGATTACCATGCCATCTAGGCAGCATTCACCTGCACCACAAGAATAGACCAGGGAAGACTTCTCAGTCACCAACCACAGAAGAATCCTAGCCTTGGAGAGGAACCAACATGCTATCAATGACCAGGTAGGTGATATCAAACACCAACTATCATCAATCACTCATTCTCTTGAACAATTAAAAAGAGATACACCCTGAGTGGCCAGAAAACAAGTCCCAAACTGAGCAAGGTAGAAACAACCACCTACCACAAACGTCTAGGAGGCTGCAATCAGAAGTCACACGGCACCAAGTGCATGAGGATGAATTTGACCAGGAGCAGCTTCCCTCTCAAGAAAGAGGGGAAAAGGCGCATGAGTTTGGGAAGCAGGAGGGAGACTTCACCAAATGAACACCCACCCCATGATCGCTATAATGATTATAGCAACGATGAGGAAGTGATGGATAGAAGGCCCGCATCATGGCAACCAAGAAGGGTGCAGAATCACCCTAAGGCAGAACCATGGCGCACCACAAGAAGGGAGGATTGGCACTACAACAGGCCCAAGCCATTACACAAGGCCTAAGGTAAAAATCAAATTTCCTACCTTTTGAGAAGGGAGATCCAACCAAATGGATCTCCAAGGCTGAATTTTACTTTGAGAAACAAGGTATTGAAAGAGGTGAAAGGGTTGATTTTGCATCCTATCACCTATGTGGGAGAGCCAACCAATGGTGGTGCTAGCTTAAGGCCACCTATGGCTGAGAAGGTAGAAGGATAGGCTGGACAAGGTTCACACAAGAGTTAGTGAACAGATTTGGCCCATCTAGCATGACAAACTACGAGGGACAGCTTGCCAAAATTAGGCAAGAAGGATCTCTAGAAAAGTTACCTTGAAGAATTTGAGAGGTTGGCCCGAATAGTAGGACATTGGCCAGATAGTGCACTAATTGGCACTTTTCTAGATGGCCTTGTACCTTGGCTAAGCTGAGAAGTAAAGATGAGGGATCCAAACTCTCTCACTCAGTGCATTTGGTTGGCAAGACTCATCAATGATGGGAGAAGCATCACCCGCAGCACAACCAAGGTCATCAAACCCTCGACAGATTAGGTAAAGCACCCTCTCAAGTAAGACAGTGCCCTCAAAAACAAAGGACCCTCTCAAACTATCCACCAAAGAAATCAACAAGAGAATCAAAAAGAGGCCTATGTTTTAGGTGCAATGATAAGTGGCAAGTTGGCCACAAGTGCAAAAAAGGGCTGTTCAACATCATTGAAGTGGTAAGTGATGAAGAACATGAGGAAAGCAGAGAGGAAGAACAAGAAAGCTGCATGGACAGCGAGGAGGAAGCAAAGGCAGAACATTCCCATGGATCATGCGGAAGAAGGCGAAATTAACTTGCATGCAGTAGGGGCAAACCACCAAGCCTACTGCCATGAGGTTGTTCGCAACCATAAATGGGAAGAATATTTTAGTGATGATAGATAGTGGAGCTACCCATAACTTCATCAACACAAAATTGGTCAAAACACTTCAGCTTTATTCTAAAAAGATTGTGCCCTTTAAGGCAAGAGTGAAAAGCAGACAGAAGCTCCAATGCACACAAGTGATCCAGGCAGTAGCAATGCAAATTCAAGGAGTCAAAATAGAGGCGAACTGCATGTGTTAGCCCTGGCAGGTCTTGATGTGGTTTTAGGCAATGCTTGGCTTAAAACCATAGGCAAGATAATGTTCGACTACAAATCCATGGCCATGCACTTCCAATGGAAGGGAAAGGACTGCACATGGGAGGCATCCACCACCAATGCAGTGCATCATTGTAAGGTAAGTACCCTTGAACGACTATACAGAAAAAGGGCACAATGTTTTGCAATTCTCTTGGCCACAAAGAAGGAAAACACAGCCGAACATCATACACATGAAGACATACCAATGGTAGTAAGGAACCTACTGGAGCAATTCAGAGATGTCTTAGGAGAGCCACAAGGACTACCACCCTCAAGACATTACGACCATGCCATCTCATTAATTGATGAAACCAAGGCGATTAATGTAGCACCCTTACCAGTATGCACACTTCCAAAAGAACGAGATTGAAAGAAAAGTGGAAGAGATGCTACAGCAAGGTATTATCTGACCTAGCACTTCCCCTTTTCTCTAGATGGAACTTGGAGGTTTTGCACTGATTATCGGGCACTCAACCAAGCAACTATCAAGGATTGCTTTTCTGATCCCAACAATTGATGATATGTTGGATGAGTTACATGGAGCAAAGTTGTTCACCAAGCTGGATCTCAAGGCCGGATATCATCAAATACGCATGAAAGAAGAGGACGTGCAAAAGACGACATTTCGAACTCATAGTGGACACTACGAGTACCTAGTCATGCCCTTCGGACTATGCAACGCACCCTCCACCTTTCAAGCAGCCATGAATGACATCTTCAAACCTTATTTGCATAGGTTTGTTTTAGTTTGCTTTGATGACATTTTGGTCTATTCCAAGAACCATGATGATCACATAGAACACTTAGCAAAAGTGCTAGAGATGTTAAGAAGAAATCGTTTCATCATCAAGCAATCCAAGTGCACATTCATGCAAGAAGAGCTTGAATACCTTAGTTACATCATATCCAAAGATGGAGAAAAGGTAGACCAACGAAAATAGGAGCCATGCAAATATGGCCAACTCCTAAGAATGTCACAGAACTGAGAGAATTTCTTGGTTTAATAGGCCATAATGGAAGTCCTAATCTTAGATGGAAAAGGCAAGAAGAAGTTCAGCAGCGGTCGGAGAGGAGATAAGATAAGGACAAAAAGACTTAGTTAAGTTCAGCAGCTGTAGGAGAGGAGATAAGATAAGGACAAAAAGACTTAGTCAAAGTAAGAATTCTAGAAAGACCAAGAATCCTAGTAGGATTAGGAAATGGTGGGATTAGGTCTATCTTGATAATATTTTAGCTGACTTAGAAAAGCTTGTTGACATAGGAAAACATATCCTATGTAGATAAGGAACCTAAGTACTGGTTGAATTAGGATAAAGCTGTCTAATACTATAAATACAGCCCATTATTTGTGAGGAGGACATACGCTCCGAATTTGTAAGTTTTCATTCATTAATCAAGAATCAAGCTTTAGCATTCTTGCTTATATTCTTGTTATATTTCAGTTATCTTTTAAGAGTTTTCTTGAGATAACTTGGGCTTAAGACAAGGTTAAGAGTTGTCTTCCTTGCTTAAGAGCTAAGGTTGAAGTTAAGAGTTGTCTTCTTCAACCAAGGCAAGTTGTAATAGGTTTAAGAGTTGTCTTGCCAATCCAACATATCTTTTATATATTAGTTAATACGGAAGGACAGCTTTAGGAGAAGAATCAAACAAAAGAACTCAAGAATTGAATGGGACAGCAAGTTAGGAAGGTTTTTTAGTAGGCGTGCTGACCCTAAGGTGTAGAAAAATTGGGAAAAAAAATCAGGACCCCAACAATTCGATAGTAAACAGTACAAACTTTGAAGAGTGACTTGTACATCCTCGCGGGTGTAGCAGAAGCTTTAGGCACATTCGGCTATGTATGGGACGAATTCTGGGTGCAACCAAAACATCCCAGCGGGCAAGGCAGTGGTGTTGGGTGCATTCGGTATTGCAGGGGACCAACTTTTGTGAGTGACTTGAAAATCCCCACAGGCTTGTCAAAGGCATTGGACAATTTGGCAGTGCTTAGGACAAACTGCTAGGAGTGACCAGAACATACTCATGGGCGCAGAAGTGGCGTCGAGCACATTGAGCAGTACATGGGACAAACTTCCAGAAGCGACTTGAACATCCACCTGGGTGCAGCAGCAGTGTCAAACATGCTAGGCAGTGCCTGAGACAAACTTCTGGGAGTGGCCAGAACATCCCTAGGGGCACAGCAAAGGCAATGGGCGCATTCAGTAGTGCGCATGATGAACTTCCAAGAGCGACCGGAACATCCGCAAGCATGGCAGCAGCATTGTGCATGTTTGGCAGTGCACATGATGAACTTCCAAGAGTGACCTGAACATTCTTGTGGGCATGGCAGCAGCATTGGACACATTCAATAGTACACGGGACAAACTTTTGGGAGTGACCAGAAAATGCCTGCGGGCCCGGTAGAGGCTTTGGGTGCATTGGGCAGTGTGCGGGATGAAGCTCTGGGAGCAACCGGAACATCCCCATGGGCATGGCAAAGACTTCAGGTGCATTGGGCAGTGTGCAAGACGAGCTTCTAAGAGTGACTGGAAAATCCTTGCGGGTGTGGCAGAGGCATCAGGTGCATTCGGCAGTACAACAGTTGAACTTTTGGGAGCAACCGGAACATCCCATTGGGTGCCGCACCAGTGTTGGGTGCATTTTGCAGTGTGCTGTACAAACTTTTGGGAGCGGTCAAAACATCCCCTTGGGCACAGTAATAGTGTTGGGCGTGTTACAAACTTCCTGGTGTGCCCCGCACATCCCTGTGGGCGAGGCAGAAGCATCGGCCACATTCGGCAGTGCATGGGTGAACTTCCGGGAGCAACAAAAAAATCCCCGCATGCCCCACAGAGGCTTTGAGTATGTTGGGCAGTGCATAGGATAAACTTCCAAAGGGAACCGGAACATCCCTATTGGCATGAAAGAGGTGCCGGGTGAGTTTGGCGGTGCATGAGATAGAACATCCCCGCAGGCGTGGCAGAGGCATTGGATGCATTCAGTAGTGTTCAAGAAGAACTTCTAAGAGTGACTGGAATATCCACGTGGATGTGGCAGCAATGCCAAAAATGCTTGGTAGTAGTGCCGAAAATGTTCAGTAGTGTGCAAGATGAACTTCCGAGAGTGACTGGCACATCCCCATGGGAGTGGCATTGGCAATGCTCAGGACGAACTTCCAGGAGTGACTGGAACATCCATGTGGGTGTGGCAGCAGTATCATACACGTTTGGCGGTGTGGATGATGAACTTCTGAGTGTGACTAGCGCATCCCTGCGGGTGTGGTAGAAGCATGGGACAGGTTCGGCAGTGCTCAGGATGAACTTTTGGGAGTGACCAGAACATTGCCATGGATGTGGCAGGGGCGACGGTTGCATTTGGCTGTGTACAGGATGAACTTCTGGTAGAGGTCCAAATATCCCTACGGGCATGACAACAGCACTGGTCACATTCGATAGTGCACAGGGCAAACTTCCGGCAGCGACCGGAACATCCTGCAGGAGCGGTAGAGTCTTTGGGTGCATTGGGCAGCACGTGGGATAAACTTCCTTGAGTGACCAAACATTCGGCAGTGCGCTGGATGAACTGCTGGGTGCAACTAAAATATCCCCGTGGGCATGGCATAGGTGTCAGGCACGTTCAGCAGTTCACTGGGATGAACTTGCAGGAGTGGCCGAAATATCCCAATGGCGAGGAATAGGCTTCGAGCACATTCAGCAATGCTGAGGGCAAACTTCCGGGAGCGACCAAACATCCCCACAGGCACGACAGCAAAGTCAGACACGTTCGGCAATATGAAGCACAAACTTGCGAAAGCAACCAGAACATACCTGTGGGTTCAGTAAAGGCCATGGGCGCGTTGGGTAGTGCATGGAACAAACTTCTAGGAGCAACCAAAACATCCCTACCGGCGTGGTAGAGGCATCAGGCGCATTCGGAAATGTGCAGGATGAACTTCTGGGAGCAACTTGAACACCCCCGTGGGCACAACCACAGTGTTGGACATGTTCTATAGTGCGTGAAATGAACTTCTGGGAGCAACCAGAGCATCCCCATGGGCACGACAATGGCATCAAATGCGTTGGGTAGTGCATTAGATGAACTTCCTTAAGTGACTGGAACATTCCTGCTGGCATGACACTGGCTTCCGACATGTTTGGCAGTGTGAGGTACGAACTTCTGGGAGCAACCAAAACATCCTTGCAGGTGTGACAGAGGCTTTGGCAAGGTTGGACAGTGCATGGGACGAACTTCCAGGAGCTTTCTGAAACATCCCCATGGGAGTGGCAATAATGTTGGGGACGTTCGACAGTTTGTAGGATGAACTTTGTGGAGCAACCAGTACATTATTCCGGGAGCGGCAGCAGCATTGAGTACATTTTGCAGTATGCAGGGTGAACATCTGGGAGCTATCGGAATATAAGGGTGTTGGCTGCATATGTGTTGGGGTCTCAATTTTTTTCCCTAACTTTTCTACACCTTAGGGGTCAGCACGCCTACTAGAATGCTTCCTAACTTGCTGTCCCGTTTGATTCTTGAGTTCTTTTCTTATATTTACGTCCCCTAAGCTATCCTTCAGGTTAACTAATATATATAAGGATATGTTGTATAGACAAGACAACTCTTAAACCTATCACAACTTGCCTTGGTTGAAGAAGACAACTCTTAACTTTAACCTTAACTCTTAAGCAAGGAAGACAACTCTTAACCTTGTCTTAAGCCTCCAAGTTATCTCAAGACAACTCTTAAAAGATAACCAAAAATATAAACAAGAGAGTAAGCAATAATGCTAACCTTGATTCTTGACTATTGAATGAGAAAATAACAAAATTCGGAGCATATGAGCTCCTCACAAATAATGTGCTATATTTATAGTCCTAAGACAGCTTTATCCTAATTTAACTAGTACTTAGGTTTCTTATCCATTTAGGATATGTTTTCCTAAGTCAACAAACTTTTTTAAGTCAACTAAAATATTATCAAGATAGACCTTATCCATTGTTTCCTAATCCTACTAGGATTCTTGGTCTTTCTTCATTTTCTACCTAGACTAGAATTCCTACCTTATCTTGTTTTCTACAGCAGCAGGACTTCCTTTTGGCTTATCCTTCTAGGACTAGGACTCTCAATAAGTATCCTTCTGCCCTTAGAATTCTTCTTGTCACGACTATCCTATTGCTACTAAAATTCATCATGCGTGTCCTGCTGCTGATAGAACTCTTCTTGGCATGGATGTCCTGCTGCTGCTGGAAATCTGCTTAGTGTAGATGTCCTTCATTAATTAGGATTAAGTCAAATACTAGTTGGGCCTCACTACTGAGCGGCACACTTTCTGTTTCCATTCTTGTTATGCACATTTTCTGGCCCATACTCTCCTTTGCCGCCCCATTTTCTGCCCATTGCGTTTCCTGTAAGAATCCTGAAAATTCGGGGAGTGACCGGAACATCTCTGCAGGCACGGCAGTGGCATAGGGCACATTCAGCAGTGTGTGGGACAAATTTCTGAGAACGACTGTAACATCTCTACTGGCACAGCAGAGGTATCAGGCATGTTTGGAAGTGCACAAGACGAACTTCCTAGAGTGATTGGAACATCCCGGCGGGTGCGGCAGCTGTGTCAGGCACATTCGGTAGTGCACGGGATGAACTTCTAGGAGTGACCGAAACATCCCTATGGGCGCGTCAGTGGCGTCAGGCATGCTCGGCAGTGCACGGGATGAATTTCCGGTAGCAACCAAAAAATTCCCGCGGCCGACTAGAAAATCCCCGTGGGCTAGGCAGCGGTATCAAGGTGTTCGCCAGTGCTCGGTATGAATTTTTGAGAGCTTCAAGAACTTCCCCACGGGAGTGGTAGAGGGTTGGGGTGGGTGGGACAATGCGTGGGACAAAATTCTGGGAGCTTCTAGAACATCCTTGCGGGCACAGCAGAGGCATCGGGCACGTTTAGCAATGCATGGGACAAACTTTGGGCAGCGACCAGAACATCCCAATGTGTGCAGTGGCAGCGTCGGGTCCGTTCGTGTTGGGGTCTCAATTTCTTGTCCCAACTTTTCTACACCTTAGGTGTTAGTACGACTTCTAAACTTCTCCTAACTTGCCGTCTGCTGGCACGGAAATGGTTGTGATAAACATCTGGGAGCTACCCAAACATTTCCACTCGCATGGCAGAAGGGTCAAATGTGCTCTGCAATGCTCATGGCAAACTTTTAGGAGCGACTGAAACATCGCCGTTTGCATGGCCGCGTCATCGGACACTTTTGGCAGTGCATGGGACGAACTTCTAGGAGTGATCGGAACATCCCTACAAGCGCGACAAAAGTGTCGTGCGTGGAACAAACTTCCGAGAGACATCAAAACATCCCTGCAGATGCATTCGGCAGTGCACGCGATGAACTTCTAGGAGCAACTGGAACATCCCCCTGAATGCAGCAGATGTGTCAGGTGCGTTCAGCCATGTGCAGGACGAACTTTTGGGAGTGACCTGAACATCCCTTCGAGTGGGCCAGAGGCATAGGATGCATTCGGTAGTGCAAAGGATGAACTTCTAGGAGCGACCCAAACATCTCTGCTGGCACAGCAGAGGTGTCAGATGCATTTGGCTGTACACAAGATGAACTTCTAGGAGCAACCGGAACATCCTTGCAGGCACAACAGAGGCTTCGGGCTCATTGGGCAGTGAGTGGGACGAACTTCAGGAGCAACTAGAAAACCCCAATGGGCTCGACAGAGACATTGGATGTGTTCGGCAATGCTTGGGATGAACTTCTAGGAGTGACCTTAACATTCCCATGGGTGCTGCAGTGTCATTAGAAACGTTCACCAGTGCGTGGGACAAACTTCTAAGAGTGACCGAAACATGCCGCCGGCGTGGCAGAGGCTTTGGGCACATCGGGCAGTGCACAGGGTGAACTTCTAGGAACATTCAGAACATCCCCATGAGCATAGCAGAGCCGTCGCACACGTTTGGCCATGCGCGGGACATACTTCCGAGAGTGACAGGATCATCCCCGTGGGCTCCGCAGAGGCATCGGATGCATTTGGCGGTGCCCAGGACCAACTTCTTGGAGTGACTGGACCTCCACACTAGTGGGGCAGAGGAGTCAGATGCATTCGGTGGTGCCCAGGACAAACTTTTGGGAGTGACTGGACCTCCACGCTGGTGGGGTGCAGGCATAGGACACATTTGACAGTGCGCGGCAGAGGCTTCGGGCCATTCATGTTGGGGTCCCAATTTCTTGTCCCAACTTTTCTACACCTTAGGGGTTAACATGACTTCTAAACTTCTCCTAACTTGCTGTCCCATTTGATCCTTGAATTCTTTTCTTTGATTCTCATCCCTTGAGCTGTTCTTCAGGATTAATTAATGTTAAATAGATTTGTTGAATAGGCAAGACAACTCTTAAACCTATCACAACTTGCCTTGGTTGAAGAAGCTAATTTGACTTCAACCTAAGCTCTTAGGCAAGGAAGACAACTCTTCACCTTGACTTAAGTGTAAGTTATCACAAGAAAACTCTTAAAATATAACCAAAATAGAATAAAGAAGAATTGTTGAATGCCTTTGATGTTGTATTATCAAATAATAACTTCAAAATTCGGAACATATGTTTATGGCTACAAATAATGGGCTGTATTTATAGTTTTGGACAGCCTTCTCCTAATTCAACTAGTACTTGGGTTCCTTATCAACTTAGGGCAAGTTTTCCTATGTCAACGAGGTTTCCTAAGACAACTAGAGCCTTATCAAGATTGACCTGATCCAAAGTTATCCTAATCTTACTAGGATTCTTGGTCTTTCTTGATTTTCTACCTAGACTAGAATTCTTATCTTATATTCTACAGCTGCTAGACTTATTCTTGGCTTATCCTTCTAAGCTAGGGCTTCAATGCAAATCCTTCTAACCTTAGAATTTTACTTGGTTGTGAGTATTCCATTGCTACTGGAACTCATCATCCACATTCTGCTGCTGCTAGAATTCTTCTTGCCTTAGACATCCTTTCTTAGCTAGAACTTCTCCATGTGTGTCCTGCTGTGGCTGGAGTCCTTCTCAGCTTAGATGTCCTTGTTGATGAGGTTAGATTCTAGCTGGACTTCTCTGTTGGCTGGATGCATGCCATGTCCCAGCTTGTTGCGCGCACATTCTTGCCCATAGCCGCCTCTCTTGCTTCTTGGAACCTCTCTTGCATTCTCCTATGCTACTCACACTCCCTTTGTCTCCTAAGGTCCTTAACAATCCCCCTTTCTTGCAGACTCGCCTTGTCATCGAGGGGGAAGTTAGGGAACCATTGCTGGATATCATCATAGTCCTCCCATGTTGCTTCATTCTTGGGTGAATGACTCCACCATATGAGTACTCTCCATACTGGCCTTCTATTGCACCCATAGCTTACTATGCAAAATTCTAAGGCTTCCTTTAGTTGCTGCCCAAGGTGATCTTCCCTAAAAACATTGGGAAGTCCCTCATTCACTTGTCTCATATCTCCAATCTTCTTCCTCAACAATGAAATGTGAAACACTGGACGTAGTTTGGATGTTAACGGTAGTCTTAGTCGATAAGCTACTGCATCAACATGCTCAACTACCTCATATAGAACCATCTTGAATGTCCTCCTTCTTGTGAGTTGTGGAAGTGATTCAAGATCTTGCCCCTTAAACCCAGCATGTTTGGTACACATACCTGCTGTTGTGCTAAATATATTCATTCTTAAGCGTGAATTAACTAATTTTAGGGTCGAAAGTCTTGATATTCTCAGTGAGTTCTTGGCTTTGGGGATCAATCTCTATTGCCTCCTTGATTTCTGTCCATACATTTCACTCCGCTCTGCTAATGGCAGTGAGGCATGCGTCATTTGGCTCACATGCGTCACATTGACCTCCATTGCTTCTCGACAATGCATCTGCCACCTTGTTTTCCTTGCCCAGTTTGTAGATTATTTCATACTCACATCCCAGCAAGTTGACAAGGAACTTTTGCTACTTTGGTTTGGTAATTTTTCGCTCCTTGAGGCTTCTCAAGGGTTGTTGATCCATAATGATCAGGAACTTACCTTTAAAATCTTGGCAAGCTGTCCCTCGTAGTTTTTCATGCCAGACAAGCCAAATTTGTTCCCTAGGTGGCTTTAAGCCAACGCCACCATTGGTTGGCTCTCCCACATAGGTGATAGGATGCAAAATCAACCCTTTCACCTCTCTTAACACCTTGTTTTTCAAAATAAAATTCATCCTTGGAGATCTAGTCAGTTGGATCTCCCTTCTCAAAGGTAGGGAACTCAATTTTTACCTTTAACTGTGTGTAATGGCTTGGGCTGTTGTAGTGCCAATCCTCCCTTCTTGTGTTGTGCCATGGTTCTGCCTCATGGTGATTCCACACCCTTCTTGGTTGCCATGATGCTGGTCATCTATCCAATTCTTCCCCATAGTCACTATAGTCATTATGGCAATCATGGGGCTGGTATTCAGTCGGTGAAGTCTCTCTCCTGCTTCCCAAACTCATGCACCTTTTTTGCCTTTCTTTAGAGGGAACTCGCTCTTATTCTGAATCATCTTCATGCATATTGTGGCATGTGACCTCTAATTGGAGCCTCCTAGATGTTTGTGGCAGGTTGCTGCTCCAGGTTTGCACGATTTGGACTTGTTTTCCTACCACTCAGGGTGTACCTCTTTTCACTTGCCCAAGAGAATAAATAATAGATGATAGTTGCTATTTGATATCACCTACCTGGTCATTGATTGCATATTGGTTCCTCTTCAAGGCTAGGATTCTTTCGTGGTTGGTGATCGAGAAGTCTTCCCTGGTCTGTCTGCATGGTGTGGGTGAATGCTGCCTAGATGACATGGTAACCATGCTGCCTTTCAATTGAATGGTGTTTGTGCTGACCTCAATGAGAGCACCAATTTGTTGGGGTCTCGATTTCTTGTCCCAATTTTTCTATGCCTTAGGGGTTAGCATGACTGCTAAACCTCTCCTAACTTGCTGTCCCATTTGATTCTTGAGTTCTTTTCTTTGATTCTCATCCCCTATGCTATCCTTCGGGATAGGTTAATGATAAAATGATATGTTGGATATGCAAGACAACTCTTAAATCTATCACAACTTACCTTTATCGAAGAAGACAACTCTTGACTTCAACCTAAGCTCTTAAGCAAGGAAGACAACTCTGCACCTTGACTTGAGCCCAAGTTATCTCAAGACAACTCTTAAAAGATAACCCAAATATAAAAAAGAATATCAACAAGAATGTTGAAGCTTGATTCTTGATTAATGAATAAAAACTTACGAATTCGGAGCATATCTTCATGCTAACAAGTAATGGGTTGTATTTATAGTATTGGATAGCCTTTTTCTAATTTAACTAGTACTTAAGTTTCTTATCCACTTAGGACAAGGTTTCCTAAGACAATTAGAACCTTATCAAGATTGACCTTATCCAAAGGTACCCAAATCCTACTAGGATTCTTGGTTTTTCTTGATTTTCTACCTAGACTAGAATTCCTACCTTATCTTATATTCTACAGCTACTGGACTTCCTCTTGGCTTATCCTTCTAAGATTAAGACTCTCAATGTAAATCCTTTTACCTTTATGATTCTACTTGGTCATGAGTATCCCATTGCTACTGGAACTCATCATGCGCATCCTGCTGTTGCTAGAATTCTCTTGCCTTAGATGTCCTTCCTTAGCTAGAACTTCTCCATGTGTGTCTTGCCATGGCTGAAGTCCTTTTCGGCTTAAATGTCCTTGTTCAATTCGGACAAGGTCAAATTCTGGTCGGGCTTCTCTGTTGGGCTAGATGCATGCCATGTCCAAGCTTGTTGCACACACGTTCTCACCTATAACTGCCTCTCTTGCTGCTTGGTGCCTCTCTTGCATCCTCCTATGCTACTCATGCTCTCTTTGCCTCCTAAGGCCTCAACAATTTGACAATGTGCAGCATGAACTTTTGTGAGTGACTGGAACATCACCTATAGGAGCAGCAGAGGCTAAGGGTGCATTCGACAGTGTGCAGGACAAACTTCTAGAAGTAACCGGAACATTCCCATGGGTATGGTAGCATTGTTGGGCATGTTTGTGTTAGGGTCCCAATTTTTTCCCCAACTTTTCTACACCTTAGGGGTCAGCACACCTATTGGAATCCTTCCTAACTTGCTATCCCACTTGATTCTTGATTTCTTTTCTTATATTTACATTGCTTAAGCTGTCCTTCAGGTTAACTAATATATATAAGGATATGTTGGATAGGCAAGAGAACTCTTAAACCTATCACAACTTGCCTTGGTTGAAGAAGACAACACTTGACTTCAACCTTAGCTCGTAAGCAAGGAAGATACTCTTAACCTTGTCTTAAGCCCAAGTTATCTCAAGATATCTCTTAAAAATAACCAAAAATATAAACAAGAAAGTAAGCAAGAATGCTAACCTTTGATTCTTGATTATTGAATGAGAAATAACATAATTCGGAGCATAAATGCTCCTCACAATTAATGGGCTGTATTTATAGTTCTAAGATAGCCTTATCCTAATCTAACTAGTACTTAGGTTCCTTATCCACTTAGAATATGTTTTCCTAAGTCAACAAGCTTTTCTAAGTTAACTAAAACATTATCAAGATAGACCTTATCATATTGTTTCCTAATCCTACTAGGATTCTTCGTCTTTCTTGAATTCCTTCTAAGACTAGATTTCTACTTTGACTAAGTCCTTCAGTCCTTATCTTATCTTTCTCTCCTATAGCTGATGATTTCTTCTTGCCATTTCCTTCTTGGATTAGACTTCTGCTGTGGCGTCCTTCCTCTCCAAGACTTCTCTTTGGCATGGTTATCTTGCTGAAGTAAACCTGCCAAGACATCCTGCTGCTGCTGGAGTTCTTCACGCCGCCACTCTCCTTATCCTGCTCGGATTGCTTCATGTGTGTTCTGCCAATGCTGGTCTTCTTCTTGGCTTCAATTTCTGCAATTAATTAGGACTGAGTTAGAACCTAGCCGTGCTTCACTGCTTGCTGCGTGCAGGCTCCCCTGTTGCTGCCTCTCTTGCTGCTTGGCGCCTTGTGTGCACTCGGTCATGCTTCCTTTGCCTCCTAAGGTTCTCAACAGTTCAGCAGTGAGTGGGAAAAACTTCTGGGAGCGACCGAAACATCCCCACGGGCACATCAGTATTATTGGCTTTGGGTGCATTGGACAGTGTGTGGGATGAACGCTCTTGAGCATCTGAAACATCCCGGCGGGCGCGGCAGAGATGTTGCATGTGTTCGGTAATGTGCGGGATGAACTTTTGGGATTGACCGGAATATCCTCGTGGGCTCGGACAGAGGTGTCGAATGCACAGGGCAAACTTCCACGATCAACCCGATGATCCTCGTGGGTGTGTTGAACAGTGCACGAGGTGAACTTCCAAGAACTACTGGAACATCCCCATGGGCGCATTGAATAAAGCACAGCATGAACTTCTGGAATCAATAGGAGCATCCTCACAGGTGTGGCAGAGGTGTCAGGTGCATTTGGCAGTGCGCTGGATGAACTTCCAACAGCAACCGGAACATCCCTGCAGGTGTGGCTGTGGCATTGAGTGTGTTTGGCTGTGCATGGGACGAACTTCTGAAAGTGACCCAAACATCCCCACAAGTGCAGCAGTGGTGTCAGATAGGTTTGGCAGTGTGCGGGACAATCTTCGGTGAGCACATGAAACATCCCCGTGGGTGCGGCAGAGGCGTCGGAAATATTCGGCAGTGTGCGGGATGAACTTTGGGAAGTGACCAGGACATTGCCACTTGTGCGGCAGCAGCATCAGGCATGTTCTGCAGTGCACGGGATGAACTCCGGGCAGCGACCTGAACATCCCCACGGGTGCAGCACCGGTGTCGGGTGTGTTCGGCAGTGCTGGGATGAGCTTTCAGGGGCAACCATAATATTCCCACAGCTGCTGTAGCAGCATCGGACGTATTCAGCAGTGCATGGGACAAACTTCAAGGAGTGACCAAAATATCCCTACAGGTGTGCAGTGGCATTTGGCACGTACGTGTTGAGAACTTAGGTATGCAGGAAAGGCAATGGACAAAAAACAGGGCGGCAAAGGAGAGCATGGGCCAGAAAATGTGCATAACAAGCATAGCAGTAGCAAGTGTACAGGCCAACAGTGAGGTCTGGCCAGTATTTGACTTAATCCTAATCAATGAAGGACATTCATGCCAATAGGAGGTCCAGCAGAAGAAGGATATTCGTATCAAGAAGAACTCTAGCAGCAATAAGATGCTTATGTCAAGGAGAGTTCCAATAATAGCAAGACATCCAAGCCAAGAAGGACTCCAACATCAGCAAGATACGCATGGTACAATTCAAGTAGGAGAAGAATGTGTATGGTATGAAGAACTCCAGCAGTAGCAGGATGTCATGATAGGTTTAGCTTCAACAAGTTATTCACAGCAAGAAGAAGTCTTGGGACAGAAGGACACACAATAAGGAAGTCCTAATCTTATAAGGAAACAACAAGATAAAGACCAGCAGCTGTAGGAGGTAAGATAAGATAAGGATAAATATGTTTAGTCAAAATAGGATTAGTCAATCAAGAAGACTAAGAATCCTAGTAGAATTAGGAAACATTTGGATAAGGTCTATCTTGATAAGATTCTAGTTGTCTTAGGAAACCTTGTTGACATAGGAATACTTTTCTTAAGTGGATAAGGAACTTTAGTACTAGTTAAATTAGGAAAAGGCTGTCCAATACTATAAATACAGCCCATTATTTGTTAGCATCGATATATACTCCGAATTTGTATGTTTTTACTCATTAACCAAGAATCAAGCTTTGGCATTCTTGCTTATATTCTTGTTTATAGTTTGGTTATCTTTTAAGAGTTGTCTTGAGATAACTTGGGCTTAAGACAAGGTGAAGAGTTGTCCTCCTTATTTAAGAGCTTAGGTTAAAATCAAGAGTTGTCTTCTTCAACCAAGGCAAGTTGTGATAGGTTTAAGTGTTATCTTGCCTATCAGACATGTCTTTTATTCATTAGTTAATCCAGAAGGACAACATAGAGGATAAGAACTAAAGAAAAGAACTCAAGGATCAAATGGGACAGCAAGTTAGGAGAGATTTTAGAAGTCGTGCTAACCCTTAAGGTGTAGAAAAGTTGGGACAAAAAATTGGGCCTCCATGAGTACAACAGTGCACGGGGTGAACTTCCAAGAGTGACTGGAATGACCGGAACATCCCTGTGGGTGTGGCAGCTGCATTGGCACGTTTGGCACTGCACGGGACGAACTTCCAGGAGTGATCGGAACATCCCTACTGTCACATAAGTGGCATCGAACGCATTTGGCAGGGCATGGGATGAACTTGCAAGAGCAATCAGAACATCCTAGCGGGGTGGTAGAGGCATCATGCGTGTTCGGCAGTGTGTGGGATGGACTTTCAGGGGCAATTGGAACATCCCAGTGGACACAGTAAAGGCATTAGATGCGTTCGGCAATGTGTAGGACAGACTTCCAGTAGCGACCAGAACATTCCCTTAGGCATGGCAGCGGCATTGGACACATTGGGCAGCACTGCAAAGAGCAACTAGAACATCCCTGCGGTCGTGACAAAGGCTTCAGCTGCATTGAACAGTGCACAGGATGCACTTCTGAGATTGACCAAAACATCCCTGCAGGTGACGCAGAAAGCAGCATGCAGGATGAGCTTTGGGAAATGATTGGAACATCCCTGCTAACACAGCAGCTTTATTGCACACATCTGGCAGTGTGCGGGATGAACTTCTGGGAGCTACCAGAACATCCCCATGGGCTCGGCCAAGGGTTCCAGCAAGTTGGGCAGTGTGCTGGAACTTCTGGGAGCAACCGGAATATCCCCACGGGTGTGGTAGTGGCATTGGGTTAGTTTGGCAGTGCATGGGATGAACTTCTGGGAGTGACAGAAAAATCCCTACGGGCTCAGTAGAGGTGTCAGACGCATTTGGTAGTAATCGGGATGAACTTCGGGGAGCAACCAGAAAATTCCAGTGTGCTCAGCAGAGGTGTTGGACACATTCAGCAGTGCTCGGGGTGAAATTCCAAGAGAGACCGGAACATCTCTGCGGGTAAGACAGAGGTGTTGGGCGCATTTGGCTGTGCAGAGTATGGACTTATGAGAGCAACCAGAACATCCCCACGGGCATGGCAGAGGCTATAGGCACGTTCGGCCGTGCATGGGAGGAACATCCAGGAGCTATCGGAACATCCCCGCAGGCATGGCCTGCAATGTGCACATTCTACAATGTGCAAGACAAGCTTTTGGGAGTGACTGGAACATCCCTACACGCACATAAGAGGCATCAGTCACGTTCGACAGTGTG
>BNST01000812.1:0-14784 GCA_019650275.1 Xylocarpus granatum | reverse complement strand
TTCTATTTATCAACAATTATAACCAGGAAGAAGATTGGTGAAGGTTTCGCTGAAAATGGCCTCTACATGCTAAATGATGCAAAACAAGCTTTTAGGGTCACTAAACAAATTAATTCACATGAGCTATGGCATGCACGGCTGGGACATCCTTCTAATCACATTTTGAATAGTCTAGTTCCTGATTTAAAAGATTGTTACATTTCTAAGTGTGAAGCATGTATTTTAGGAAAACAAACTAGACCTGCTTTTGTACTATCAGAACATGAATGTGATAATGTTTTTGATTTAATTCATTCTGATTTATGGACTGCTCCTGTGACATCTCATGATAACTATAGATACTTCGTTACATTTATTGATCACAAATCTAGATATACGTGGATATACCTTTTAAAATGCAAGTCGGACACATTACCATGCTTTAAACGCTTTATGCTTTTTGTCACTAACCAATTTGGCAGAAAAATTAAAATGATTAGAACTGATAATGGTGGAGAATATATCAATAATTCCTTTAAGGAATACTTGGTAAGTGAAGGGATTGTACATCAAACTACATGGCCCATACACTCCAGAACAAAATGGAGTGGCAGAGAGGAAGAATAGACATATCTTGGAAGTTGGAAGATCAATGATGTTCTACCATAATGTTCCTAAGCATTTCTGGAGCAATGCCATCATCACAGCTGTTCATTTGATAAATAGAACACCAACAAAGGTTCTAAAAGCAAGACTCCGAATGAGGTAATGTTTAATCATAAGCCAGATCTTTCATATCTAAATTTTGGGATGTATATGTTATGTTCATATTCCTTGTAGCAATAGGGACAAACTTAGCTATAAAAGTCAAAAATGCATATTCCTAGGTTATGCCACAACCCAAAAAGGGTTTATAGATGCTTTGACCCTAAAACAAATAGGTTTTTTGTATCTAGAAATGTAACATTTTTAGAGCATGAACCCTACTTCGAAAAACATGAACTCAAAACCAATGGTAAGGGGGAGGATGTGGGTAATTCCAACCCAGGTCCTGTTATTGACACTATTCACACAAAGGGACCCATTCTTGAACTTAGGAAGAATATGCATAATCAGCTAGAATTTCAAGAGGAATCATCTCAAAATGAGAATGATCCTTACCCTCTTAGACAAACAAATGATGAGAATGAACCTACTTTTGCCCAAGATGATTCATCCCACAATCAGATTGATCCAGATCATCTTGGAGATGACCAAATTAGTAGCCATGACATACCAAATCAATTTATAGATAGTGATGCTCATGCTACACAGGAACTACCCACACTCAGAAGATCTACTCGGATCAAAAGACCTGCCTCTGAATGGATGAAAACTAGAGTGTTTCATCATGGAAACCATGTAACCAATTACCCTATTCAAAGCTACTATACTCATGATCACATTAAAGATCAATATAAAGCTTTTCTAAATGCCATTGATGATATTCAAGAGCCTTCCAATTACCAAGAGGCCCAAATTAGCCCAATTTGGAGAAGTGCAATGAATGAAGAGCTTAAGGCTCTAATTCGCAATCAAACCTGGGATATTGTTCCACTGCCTAAAGGGAAGAAGGTCGTTGGCTGCAAATGTGTATACAAGACCAAGCTTAAAAGTGATGGAACTGTTGAAAAATATAAGGCTAGGCTAGTGGCCAAAGGCTTCACTCAAACTTATGGTATTGATTACACCGAGACTTTTGCCCCCGTAGCTAAAATGAATTCCATTAGAGTTCTTATGTCCTTAGCTGTTAATTATGATTGGCCATTGTACCAAATGGATGTAAGAAATGCCTTCTTACAAGGCGAATTAGAAGAGGAAGTATACATGAGAATACCTGAAGGTATGGGACTGACATTCCTAAATCACATGTATGTAAGCTTAGAAAGGCTATCTATGGCCTTAAACAATCCCCTAAGGCTTGGTACTCTAAATTGCACAATGCTCTCAGTTGTCAAGCCTTCATTAAAAGTGAGGCTGATTTCTCACTATTCACCAAACATTCCAAGATGGAATAACGGTGATTCTCATTTATGTCGATGACATAATCATTACTGGTAATGACGAAATAGGCATTAGTTGCATTAAATCATATCTTAAATCTGTTTTTGACATTAAAGACTTGGGATACTTACGATATTTTTTAGGAATAGAAATTGCCCACTCTAAAAGGGACTATTTCTATGCCAAAGAAAATATACACTTGATCTACTTGGTGAAACAGGTAAACTAGGTGCAAGGATAGCTCCAACGCCACTTGAAAATACCTACAAGCAAAAGGATAAAGAAGAAGACAAAGAGAAGCAGCCCAAGCCAATTCAGAATGTCAAGCAATATCAACGAATTGTCGGTAAGTTAATATATTTAACCATTACTAGACCTGACATTAGCTTTGCTGTGAATCAGGTTAGTCAATTCATGCAGCAACCAATGACCAACCACATGAACATGGTAAATCGGATCCTCTGCTACCTAAAAGGCACACCAGGCCAAGGTTTACACATGCAAAAGAATGGTCACCATGAGATCCTAGCATATAGTGATGCAGATTGGGCCGGAAATGTTGAAGACCGAAAGTCAACTACCGGATATTGCACATTTGTTGGAGGAAACATAGTAACCTGGAAGAGTAAGAAACAAAGTGTGGTAGCAAGGTCAAGTGCAGAGGCTGAGTATCGAGCAATGGCAAGTGCAACATGTGAGCTGATTTGGTTGAAGGCTTTAGTTCAAGATTTGGGGTTCAAAACTGAAGCACCAATGAAACTATTTTGCGACAACAAGGCAGCAATCTACATAGCTTCAAATCCAGTATTCCATGAGAGAACAAAGCACATTGAGATGGACTGTCACTTTATTAGGGAGAAAGTTCAGAATCAGACCATCTGCACCCCTTATGTGCCAAGCGAAGATCAACTAGGAGACTTGTTCACAAAGGCTCCTACTAAAAAACATATTGGGATCGCAATAAGCAAGTTGAATTTGAACAACATCTTCAAGCCCAACTTGAGGGGGAAGTGTTGAAATAAAGTCGAGTGAGCCGATTGATCAATCTCCAGATTCATACTAGCATCGTGACTATGTTGCATTGGAGATGAAAAGATTGAGGGTGAAGATGAAAAGCCCAAATAACTCTTTGGCTAAACGTTGGTGGACAAATAGAAGAGAGGAATGGCAACACTACGACAGCCCAAGCCACTACACTAGGCCTAAGGTAAAAATCGAATTCCCAACCTTTGAGAAAGGGGTGTGAAAAATATTGAAGAAACAAAGAAGTGTGAAAGAAAGTATTGATGAAAGAATAAAGAAGCTTGTTTTTCACTTTACACATCTTGGGTATATATATACAACATCCTAACGGCTAGGTACAAGTTGATTTTACTTTTCTAACAGCTAGGTACAACACATAACACATAGCTTTCAATTTCAAGAACTAGCCGTTATTTCGTCCATTAGTGATTAGCTTACTAGCCGTTATTTCGTCTTTAGCGAGTTAGCTTGATATGGGTGTACATAGGCCAATCAAAGAGTTATTTGGGTCTTTTATCTTCACCTCAATCCCTTCATTTTCAACAAGGGGATCCAACCAAATAGATCTCCAAGGCTGAGTTCTATTTTGAGAAACAAGGTGTTAAGAGGGGTGAAAGGGTTGATTTTGCATCCTGTCACCTATGTGGGAGAGCCAACCAATGGTGGCATCAGCTTAAGGCTACCTATGGCCAAGAAGGTAGAAGGATTGGCTGGACAAGGTTCACACAAGAATTGATGGACAGATTTGGCTCCTCCAGCATCACCAATATTTGCTCCGAGATTGATGGGAATCAAGTCTTTCCTTCATCAAATTCCAAGAGTGCTGCACCAGTTCAGAACTTAGAATTCTCGTCTCTGCCTCCTGAGATGCCAATCTGGAGAACAAGTGAAGACGTTTCATCACCAACAATTCCAGTTGATGACAGTAGAGGAAAAGAATTGTGCACAGAAGATGCGTATGCACGTCCAAGTGAAGGCCACACTAAGGACACAAGTGCTTCAGGACAGGACTTGGTGTGTCCAAATGCCAAGATAAAGATGCAGATGTCTTGTGAAGAGTCGAACAATGCATCTGCCAAACGTCCTGATTCATCTATTCAGGTTTATGCTACTTCTTCTACATCTTCTTTAGCACTACCAAGTGTGGAAGAACAACAAATTAAAGTGAATGCAGAATCATATGGATTTTCATATGGATTACAAGCGCATGCTTCTACAAATTATCCACCAGAACAGGCACAATCTGCCTTGTTGGCTAAATCTGGAACAGAAGACAAAGTTCCTAATCATATTCCTGTCCAGATTGAAGGACTTGCTGATCTTTCATGGACAGCTTCACAAGCTGCAAGAGATCAGACCTTTGCACCATTCATTGTTCAAATTGCAGCGGAAAATATGCATAGCATGCAGCAAGTTTTGCAAGGCACAAATATTGATCAAACGCCATCATCTGCATCAGTTTTAGATTTTCAATACCCTAGACAGAATGATGATTATCCGTGTTACAGCTTGAACACTGAAGATCTAGACATTCCCTGCAATGTTAAGGATTTCTCTAGCACTCAAAAAATTAGCAAAGGGGATCCAGTAGTGATGCAGGAAGATCAAGAAAGCCGCATGGACAGCGAGGAGGAAGTAGAGGCAGAACACTTCCTTGATCATGCAGAAAAAGGCGAAATCAACTTGCTTGCAGTAGGGGCAACCACCAAGCCTACTGCAATGAGGCTGTTCACAACCATAAATGACAAGAATGTTTTGGTGTTGATTGATAGTAGAGCCACCCATAACTTCTTCAACACAAAACTGGTCAAAACACTCCAGCTATGTCCGAAAAGGATTGCACCCCTTGAGGTAAGAGTGGCAAGCAGACAAAGCTCAAGTACGTGCAAGTTATCAAGGCAGTAGCAATGCAGATTCAAGGAGTCAAGATAGAGGCAGAACTGCATGTGTTAGCCTTGGCAGGCCTTGATGTGGTTTTAGGCAATGCTTGGCTTAAAACCATAGGCAAGATAATGTTCGACTACGAATCCATGGCCATGCACTTCCAATGGAAGGGAAGGGACTGCACATGGGAGGCATCCACCACCAATGCAGCGCATCATTGTGAGGTAAGTAACCCTTGAACGACTATACAGAAAAAGGGCACAATGTTTTGCAATTCTCTTGGCCACAAAAGAGGAAAACACAGCGAAACATCATACACACGAAGACATACCAATAGGAGTAAGGAACCTACTAGAGCAATTTAAAGATGTCTTAGGTGAGCCACAAGGGCTACCACCCTCAAGACATTACGACCATGCCATCCCATTAGTCGACAAAACCAAAGCGATTAATGTAGCACCTTACCGGTGTGCACACTTCCAAAAGAACAAGATCGAAAGGCAAGTGGAAGAGATGCTACAGCAAGGTATTATCTGACCTAGCACTTCCCTTTTTCTTCTCCCATTCTACTTGTTAGAAAGAAAGACAGAACTTGGAGGTTTTGCACCGATTATCGGGCACTCAACCAAGCAACTGTCAAGGATCGTTTTTCGATCCCAACAATTGATGATATGCTGGATGAGTTACATGGGACAAAGCTATTCACCAAGCTGGATCTCAAAGCCGGATATCATCAAATACACATGAAAGAAGAGGACGTGCAAAAGACAGCATTTCAGACTCATAGTGGACACTACGAGTACCTAGTCATGCCCTTCGGACTATGCAATGCACCCTTCACCTTTGAAGCAGCCATGAATGATGTCTTCAAACCTTATTTGCACACATTTTGGTATATTCCAGAGAACCACGATGATCACATAGAACACTTAGCAAAAGTGCTAGAAGTGTTAAGAACAAATCGTATCGTCATCAAGCCATCCATGTGCACATTCATGCAAGAGGAGCTTGAATACCTTAGTCAAATCATATTTGAAGATGGAGTGAAGGTAAACCAACGAAAATAGGAGCCATGCAAATGGCCAATTCCTAAGAATGTCACAGAACTTAGAGGATTTCTAGGTTTAACAAGCTACTACTGCCGATTTGTTCGCAAATACGGTGCCATAGCAAAACCATTAACGGACTTGCTGAAGGACGGATTCCTATGGAAAGAGAAGAGTGAAGACGCATTCAAATTGTTGAAGCAAGTAATGTGTGAGACCCCAGTGTTAGCACTGCCCGACTTCAACGAACCTTTGAGCTTCACACTGACGCATGTCAAGATGGAATAGGTGCTGTCCTCAGTCAAGCCGGAAGACCTATTGCATACATGAGCAGAGTGTTAGGGCCCATGAAGAAAGAATGGTCAGTATACGCCAAGGAGATGTTGGCCATCATCCATGCAGTCAAGGTATGGCGACCTTACCTTCTTGGGAGGAAATTCCTGATCATTACAGATCAACAACCCTTGAGAAGTCTCTTGGAGCAGAAAATTACTACCCCAGAACAGCAAAAGTTCCTTGTCAAGTTACTGGGTTATGAGTATGAGATAATATACAAACCAGGCAAGGAAAACAAGGTAGCAGACGCATTGTCCAGAAGCAATGGAGGTCAAGTATTGTGGACAGCATGTGAGCCTAATAACGCATGCCTCACTGCCATCAGCAGAACGGAGTGGAATGTATGGACCGAAATCAAGGAGGCAATAGAAATTGACCCTCAAAGCCAAGAACTCTCATAGAAGATCAAGAATTTCGATTCTAAGGTTAGTAAATTCACCCTTAAGAATGGATATATTTGGCACAACCAGCATGTATATGTACCAAACATACCAAGACTGAGAGGAAAGATCTTGAATCACTTCCACAACTCATGGGAAGGAGGACATTCAGGATCGTTCTGTACTTACATGCGGATCAAGCTATTCTTTTGGTCAGAAGGATTCAAGGCAGAAGTCAAGAAGAAAGACAGCAATTGTGACATTTGCCCATGGATAAAACCAGAAGATGGAAAGACAAAGGGATTGCTACAACCTTTGCCATTACCCATACAAGTTTGGAAAGACTATAATGACATCCAGCAGCAGTTTTCCAACTTTCACCTTGAGGACAAGGTGAGTCTTTAAGAAAGGGGGATTGTTGAGAACCTAAGTATGCAGGAAATGCAATGGGCAGAAAATAGGCAGCAAAGGAGAGCATGGGCCAGAAAATGTGCACAACAAGCACGACAACAGCAAGTGTGC
The DNA here is from genome assembly GCA_019650275.1 of Xylocarpus granatum. Taxonomy (NCBI): domain Eukaryota; kingdom Viridiplantae; phylum Streptophyta; class Magnoliopsida; order Sapindales; family Meliaceae; genus Xylocarpus; species Xylocarpus granatum. Next base: position 7,571 of record BNST01000812.1, on the reverse strand, counting down.
AGCTCAGCATTGAGGCCCGACAAGTATTTGACTTAATCCTAAAATTAATAATGAAGGACATTCATACCACAGGTCCAGCAGAAAGAAGGATAATCGCATCAAGAAGAGTTCCAATAGTAGGAGGACATTTATGCCAAGCAGAACTCCAGCAGCAGCAGGACGTCATGGCAGGTTTGACTTTAGCAAGAGGACCACGCCAAAGAGAAGTCTTGTAGAGGAAGGACACGCCACAACAAAAGTTCTAATCCAAGAAGGAAATGGCAAGAAGAAGTTCAGCAGTAATAGGAGAGAAGATAAGATAAGGACAGAAAGACTTAGTCAAAATAGGAATTCTAGTCTTAGTAAGAATTCAAGAAAGACCAAGAAATCCTAGTAGGATTAGAAAACAATGGGATAAGGTCTATCTTGACTTAGAAAACAATGGGATTAGAACACAATGTTTTAGTTGACTTAGAAAAGCTTGTTGACTTAGGAAAACATATCCTAACTGAATAAGGAACCTAAGCACTAGTTGAATTAGGATAAGGCTCTCTTAGGACTATAAATACAGACCATTATTTGTGAGGAAGAGATATGCTCCGAATTTTGTATATTTCTCATTCATTAATCAGAATCAAGGTTAGCATTCTTGCTTCCATTCTTGTTTATATTTTGATTATCTTTTAAGAGTTGTCTTGAGATAACTTGGGCTTAAGACAAGGTTAAGAGTTGTCTTCCTTGATTAAGAGCTTAGGTTGAAGTTAGAAGTTGTCTTCTTCAACCAAGGCAAGTTGTCATAGGTTTAAGAGTTGTCCTGACCTATCCAACATATCCTTTATGTATTAGTTAATCCTGAAGGACAGCTTAGGGGACAAAAATCTAAAAAAAGAACTCAAGAATCAAACGGACAGCAAGTTAGGAAGGTCTTTAGTAGGCGTGCTGACCCCTAAGGTGTAGAAAAGTTAGGGAAAATAATCGGGACCCCAACACGAATGTGCCCAATGCTTTGCTGTGTTCGGGGGGATGTTCTAGTCGCTCGCAAAAGTTTCTCCCGAGCACTCCTGGAAGTTCGTCCTGTGTACTGCCCACTGCTGCACCTGCGCCTCTGCTGTGCATGTGTGATGTTCCAGATGCTTCCAAAAGTTTGTCCCACACACTGCCAAACACATTAGAGCATCTATCGCTCCCGAGGCGATGTTCCAGTTGCTACTGAAGTTCATCTTGCACACTGCCCAATGCATCAGAAGCCTCTGCTCTACCTGCAGGGATGTTCCGGTTGCTCCCGGGTGTTCATGCTGCGTGCTGGCCAACACGCCCGAAGCCTCTATCGCACCTGCGGGGATGATCTGGTTGATTTCGGAAGTTCGTCCCCGCGCACTGCCAAACATGTCTAATGCCATTGCCGTGCCTGTGGAGATATTCAGGTTGGTCTCAGAAGTATCGTACCGCTTGCTGCCCTAACGCACCCGAAGCCAATGCCATGCCTGTGGGGATGCTCTAGTCACTCCTGGAAGTTCGCCCTGTGCAATGCCGAATGCGCCTGATGCCTTTGCCATGCCCACAGGGATGTTCTGGTCACTTGCGAAAGTTCATCCTGTACACTGTCCCAATGCATCTGATGCCTCTGCCACACCCACGGGGATGTACAGGTCGCTCACCGAAGTTCGTCATGCACACTGTCTAATGCATCCGAAGCCTCTGCCACACCCGCTGGGATGTTCCAGTCCTTCCCAGAAGTTAGTCCTGCACACTGCCGAGCATGACCAACACAGCTGCCATGCTTGCAGGGATCTTATGGTTGCTCTTGGAAGTTCACCCTGTGCACTGCCTAATGCATCTGATGCCTCTGCTGCTCTTGCTTGGATGTTCTGGTCACTCCCAGAAGTTTGTGTTCGCACTGCCGAACAAACGTGACACCTCTGTTATGCCCATCAGGATGTTCCGGTCACTCCTGGAAGTTCATCCTGCACAATGCCGAATTGTTTGGGTCCCGATTTCTTGTACCAACCTTTCTACACCTTAGGGAGTCAGCATGACTTCTAAAACCTCTCCTAACTTGCGGTCCCATTTGATCCTTGAGTTCTTTTCTTTGATTTACATCCCCTAAGCTATCCTGTGGGATTAACTAATGAATAAGAGATATGTTGGATAGGCAAGATGACTCTTAAACCTATCACAACATGCCTTGGTTGAAGAAGACAACACTTAACTTCAACCTAAGCTCTTAAGCAAGGAAGACAACTCTTCACCTTGTCTTAAGCCCAAGTTATCTCAAGACAACTCCTAAAAGATAACTGAAATATAAACAAGAATAGAAGCAAGAATGCTAACCTTGATTCTTGATTAATGAATGAAAACATACAAATTCAGAGCATATCTCCTTGCTCACAAATAATGGGCTGTATATATAGTATTAGACAGCCTTATCGTAATTCAACTAGTACTTAAGTTCCTTATCCATGTAGGATATGTTTTCCTAAGTCAACAAGGTTTTCTAAGATAGCTATAACTTTATCAAGATAAACCTTATCCAAATGTTTCCTAATTCTACTAGGATTCTTGGTCTTTCTTGATTGACTAATCCTATTTTGACTAAACCTTTTTGTCCTTATCTTATCTCATCTCCTACAGCTGCTGACCTTCATCTTGCTGTTTCCTTCTAGGATTAGGACTTCCATATGGTGTGTCCTTCCATTCCAAGACTTCTCCTTGACGTGATCATCTTGTTGAAGCTAAACCCTTCATGATGTCCTTTTGCTTCTGGAGTTCTTCATGCTGTTCATTTCCTTCTGTAGGAACTCCTGTTGGTGTGAATGTCCTTCATTAGTTAGGATTAAGTCAAATACTGGCCGGGCCTCACTGCTGGGCTGCATACTTGCTGTTGCCATGCTTGTTGTGCACATTTTCTGGCCCATGCTCTCCTTTGCTGCCCCATTTTCTACCCATTGCCTTTCCTGCATACTTTAGGTTCTCAACACGAATGTGCCCAACGTAGTTGCCACGCCGCGGTGTTGAAAATGAAGGGATTGAGGGTGAAGATAAAAGGCCCAAATAACTCTTTGATTGGCCTATGTACACCCATATCAAGCCCAAAGCCCATATCAAGCTAACCACTAAAGGACGAAATAACGGCTAGTAAGCTAATCACTAATGGATGAAATAACGGCTAGTTCTTGAAATTGAAAGCTATGCTGTTATGTGTTGTACCTAGCTGTTAGAAAAGTAAAATCAACTTGTACCTAGCCGTTAGGATGTTGTATATATATACCCAAGATGTGTAAAGAGAAAAACAAGCTTCTTTATTCTTTCATCAATACTTTCTTTCACACTTCTTTGTTTCTTCAATATTTTTCACATGGTATCAGAGCAGGTTTCATCTCTAATCTAGCTTTTTACCTTTTGTTGCTTTGTTGGTTCTTGGTGTATCAAGACATTCCCCTTCATAGCCAAATTAAAGAATGGAAAGGGAGGGCTCGTCATACAACACCAAAGAGCAGAAGTTCCTTCAAGGGAGTTGATAATGATGGTAACACCACCTTGAAACTTACCACATTTCCCTTGAATGGAAAAAATTACTCAATTTGGATCAATCCCGCTGAAAGAGCATTATGTGGAAAACGAGCATTGGGTTTCGTGAATGGAAGAATCACAAAGCCCACAGACACATCAAGTGAAGAATATAAAGATTGGTGTTATAATGACAACTTGGTGTACACATGGATTTTAAATTCCATGGAACCATCCTTGGTAGGTGCATTCTCAAAGGCTGAAACTTCTAAAGCACTTTGGGAGTCTATCAAGAGACAATTTGGTCATCAAGGAAACTTGATGAGAATATACGAGTTGAAGCAGTTCATCAACAATATCAGCCTTAGTGGAGGTGATCCGATAGAATATAACACCAAAATTAAGGAGGCATGGGATGAACTTCAATCATTAAGGCCGAATACTACCAACATTGAAGAGGTGGAAAAAAGGGCCAATGAAGATCTTGTGATATCGTATTTGATGGGTTTGGGTTCGGACTACGAAGATCTTCGGAATCACATTCTTAGAATTGAACCTTTGCCTTATTATGATGATGTTGCAAACAAGGTTAATAAAGAGTACTTGCAAAGAAAGATTTTGAATGGGAATTCAAGCAAGGCTGAGAGAGGTAGTTTGGTGGACAGCAAGGAAGAAGGCAGGATGGTCCAAGGAGCAAAAGTTAAGGCTAAGTGTGATAAATGTGGACGGATGCACAACCTTAAAGACAAATGCTGGAAGTGTGGGCACTGCAAGATGCTAGGTCATACTAAAGAAAAATGTTGGGTTCTTAATCCACATTTGAGGCCAGTTAACTTCAAGGAAAAGGCGCCACCACAAGGTGCTCAAAATGCAATCGAAAAAGGGAACTCAAAACTCCTTGAGGATTTGGCCAAACTACTTCGGAACCATCTTCCAAGCTCCTCTCAAGGTATGATTTCCAACTCACATTTTAAGTTTGACCCTTGGGTTATTGATTCAGGTGCTACTAATCATATGTTTAGAAATAAAAACATGGCATCTAGAATAGAAACCCTAGGAAACATTAGAAATGTGACAATAGCCAATGGTAGTGAAATACCCATTAAGGGATTAGGAGATATTAAAGTTTTATCCAAGAGAACAAGTGGCCTTTATATGCCAAATTTTTCATCAAATTTGCTGTCCGTTAGTAGAATAACAAAAGACTTAAATTGTCGTGTTACCTTTGAACCCAATAAGGTGATATTTCAGGACATGTCAACCGGGAAGAAGATTGGTGAGGGAACCTTACATGACGGCCTATATTTTTTGGATAGTACCAATCAAGCCCTTAGAGTTGAGGAAGACAGTGGACTTCAGAAACTTTGGCATGCAAGACTAGGCCATCCTCCTAGTAACATTCTGTGTAAAATGATTCCGAAAATGAAGTTTAGTGATTTTAAACAATGTAGGGCTTGTAATCTTGGAAAACAGACTAAACTTCCTTTTGTACATTCGGAAACTTGTTATAATGAAATATTTGATCTTGTTCACTCTGATCTATGGACTTCTCCTTTAGAATCTCACAATGGCTTTAGATATTTTGTCACATTCATTGATCACAAGTCGAGATACACTTGGATATACTTGATTAAAAACAAATCAGAGACCTTATCATGTTTTAAAGAGTATGTTTCCTTAATTGAAAATCAACTTGGAAAAAGGATTAAGATTCTTAGGAGCGACAATGGGGGAGAATATACTAGTCACGCCTTTGAGAATTACTTGAGCACTTTAGGGATAGTTCATCAAACGACTTGCCCCTACACACCTGAACAAAATGGTGTGGCCGAGCGGAAAAATCGACACATTTTAGATGTAGGAAGGTCACTAATGTTTCATCACAATGTCCCCTAAAAGATATTGGAATGAAGCCATTCTCACTGCCATACATTTGATAAATCGTATGCCTTCGAAGTTGTTGAATGGAAAATCTCCTTTTGAATTGTTGCATAATAGGCAACCAAACTTATCTTATCTAAAGGTATTTGGCTGTACTTGTTATGTTCACATCCCTAATCATGCTAGAGATAAATTGAGTCATAGGAGTGTAAAGTGCATATTTTTAGGGTATTGCATTGATAAAAAGGGTTATAAATGTTTAGATCCTTCTACGAACGAGAAATTCTTGTCAAGAAATGTTACTTTTCTGGAAAGTGATCCTTACTTTGATAAAGTGAGAAATGAAGGAGAAATGAAAGGGGATCCTCTTCCCCTATCTATTGTAGGTAATCGGTTGAGTTTGTTAAGGAATAACGATCAAATCAATAATGGAGTTAGTTTGAATGAAAGCGAAAAAAGAGGATTTTATCTATGAAGATTCAACACAACAGAATGGTGATATTCATGAACCATTGGAATCAAATGAAGAACAAAAACATAGTTAGCGAAAGTCAAAGTACAATAACTGGATATTGTACTTTTGTTGGTGGGAATTTAGTGACTTGGAAGAGCAAAAAAGCAAACCGTGGTGGCCAAATCAAGTGCGAAGCTGAATATAGAGCAATGGCTTCAACCACCAGTGAAATTGATATGGTTGAAGACATTGGTTGAAGATTTGGGTTTCAATGTCGAGGCACCTATGAAGCTACATTGTGATAACAAATCGGCGATACATATTGCAAACAATCCGGTGTTTCATGAGAGGACCAAGCATATAGAGGTAGATTGTCACTTTATAAGAGAAAAATATTTGAACAAGACAATCTCAATGCCTTATGTCAAGAGCGAAGATCAATTGGCGGACATATTCACCAAACCTCCGAGTATTCGACAACTTCAAAAGTTTGTATGCAAGTTGAACTTGATCAATTTGTTCAAGCCCAACTTTGAGGGGGAGTGTTGAAAATGAAGGGATTGAGGGTGAAGATAAAAGGCCAAATAACTCTTTGATTGGCCTATGTACACCCATATCAAGCCCAAAGCCCATATCAAGCTAACCACTAAAGGACGAAATAACGGCTAGTAAGCTAATCACTAATGGACGAAATAACGGCTAGTTCTTGAAATTGAAAGCTATGCTGTTAAGTGTTGTACCTAGCTGTTAGAAAAGTGAAATCAACTTGTACCTAGCTGTTAGAAAAGTAAAAATCACTTGTACCTAGCCGTTAGGATGTTGTATATATATACCCAAGATGTGTAAAGAGAAAAACAAGCTTTTTATTCTTTCATCAATACTTTCTTTCACACTTCATTGTTTCTTCAATATTTTTCACACGCGGGAATGTTTTGGTCGCTCTGGCAAGTTTACCCCGCGCACTATCAAGCGTGTCTGATGACACCCTGCCGAGCCCGCGGGGCTGTTACAGTCACTCCTGAAAGTTCCTCCCGTGCACTGCCGAAACACCCCAGTCTCTGCCATGCCCGTGGCGATGATCAGTTTGCTCCTGAAAGTTCATCCCACACACTACTAAATGCGCCCAATGCAGCTGCCGCGTCGACAGGGATGTTCTAATTGCTCCTGGAAGTTCATTTCATGCACTGCCAAACGCGCCCAAAACCTTTGCCGCACCCGCGGGGGTGATCCATTTGCTCCTAGAATTTTGCCCCACACACTACCGAACGTAGCTGATGCATCTGCCGCACCCGCAGGGATGTTCTGGTCACTCCTACAACTTCATCCCACACACTGCTGAATGGGCCGAATGCAGCTACCATGCCCACGAGGATGTTCCAGTCTCTCCCGAAGTTCATCATGTGCACTACCAAATGCACCCAAAGCCTCTGCCGCACCTACATGGAATGTTCTGGTGGCTGCCGGAAGTTCATCCTGTGCGCTGCCCAATGCCCCCAAAGCCCTCTACCACATCTGCGGGATGTTTCTGGTCGCTCCCGGTAGTTTGTCACTCATGCACTGCCCTAATGCAACTAAAGCTTTGCCACCATGCCTGCCAGGATGTTTGGTTGTCCCGGTAGTTCATCCCATGCACTGCTGAAACATGTTCGATGATGCTGCCAGCCCTGGGGAATGTTTAGGTTGCTCCCGGATGGTTGTCCCATACGCTGCCGAACATGCCCGATGCCTCTGCCGCACCCGCTGCAATGTT
>BNST01000811.1:0-117524 GCA_019650275.1 Xylocarpus granatum | reverse complement strand
AAAAAAAAAGACAAATTGTGATATTTTCATTCGTTTATGCTCTAACAGAAACAATTATAAATGACAGTAAACCTTACTGAGTCGCATGCGTTTGCTATCAGGGTAATGATAAAAACGATGAGCGGCAGTAAAACCAAGCAGCCTATGTTGAATGTCTCCTTGCTGATTAATTTTCTGAATCAATAGGTATAACTCCCATCTTGAGTCAGTAACATCAATAGGGTTGCTTCCTAATTCAGACAATAAGCTAATTAAGAATTGTCTAGAATTTCGTACTGTAAAAGTGCCTTTCATAAGCCTTGCAGTAGAGATTTACCATCAACAAGAAGAAGAATAAGAGGTATTAAGCGACTTTATAGGTGTCCAGTTGCCATATTACCCACCATCATGCGAACAACCTGAACGAGACAATGAGCCGTCAGTTGGCAGCATTCATTTGCAAACACATAATCCTTGCATACTGCGTTGAATTTAACAGAGAGAAACACTTGGATTTAGCGATAAGTGTGACTTTATTTTTCCAAGAGCAATGATACATGTCTCAAATTTTTATCCCTCGAATTATTAAGTAGGTGACGAGATAGTGTGATAAATGATTTTGAAAATTATGAAAATATATCTATCATTCATTAAATAGGTTTGGGGATACAAACAAAATTATGAATTTATTATAAATAAAAAAAAATTCTCATTACATTTATTTTATTTTATTTTTAAAATTTTTTTTATTTATCATTATTTATATATATAAAATAGCGTGTATTGTGTATTATACATATACATACTACGTTGATGGTACTAAATTCTGAGAAATTTGTTGGTTGGAGACTCGGAGACTGATTCCAACAAATTTTAAATCTAAAACCTGCAAGAGTATTTTATACAGTTATGTCTCACAAGACACGTGTCATGCATTTTCACCAGACAAATAATATATCCATGGAGTTTATATCCCCAAACAGCATGTGAAGATTGCAGGAATCGCGGATCGGGACGGCAAAATTGATCATCCAGAGCTACTTCGGAGTAACTTTTTTGGCATGTTGAGGCGCAGTGTATGACAGATAAAGCTGAGGTACTTCCAAATCAAATTGTTATTGCCTTCGAAAAATCACGCACTTTCTCATACAATGAAGAAAGTAAAGTGACAAATCAACTTGAAACAAAACTTAATAGGTCAAAACCTAGATTTTTACCCGTTCCCAGGGTAGTAAAGGGGATAATTTCTCGGATACATTTAAGAAATTAAACATAAATGAGAAATTGGTCACTTAACAACTAAAAGGAAAACCATATGAATATGAATAAAGCATCGCCACTCTTTTATCTCCTAAAATTTCACTTCCTACCAGGGACCCTCACAGCCTGCCTGTTTCTCTTTTTGACACCAGATTTTGCCACCTTAAGGCTCCTGTTGACAACACTCAGCCTTGCAAGGGCTGCTTTCTTCAAATCTGGCCTGTAGTAATTATCAGCAACCTGAAAAAAAAATTGGCAGTCAAGTCAATATCCAAATGCCCGCACAGTAGGTAAGACAGCAAAACTGACTATTGAAACACCACCCTACATCATTTAATTCACAAGTTGTTCATTGCTGAGAAAAAGAAAATTTTTGATCGTGCAGTTCTCCAGCAAGAAGAAAGTATTAACAACATGGGAAAAATAATCGCTCTTACTAAATCAAGGTAGTTTTGATGACACTTTGTGCCCCACATAATAACTAACTGAATCATTGCTCAATCAAAGAAAAGCAACCAATTAAAGTAATACCAAACACTGTTTTTAAAATTAAAAAAAGAGAAAAGGCTTGATGGTTGATGATGAAAGCTCAGAAGCCAAGCGTAACAAGTATATTTCATCAAAAATCCACTGCAAGGGGGGTTTTCTTACATGTTAGCTTCTCGTCACAGCTAAAAGATAATTTTGGTAGTAACTAAAAGGAATAACAAGGCAGCAGCTCAATGGAAACAAACCAAACAGCATAAAGACTACCAGATAATGTAGTACCACACAAGATTTTTAAATAAAGAGTTATTAGTTGACAACAAAAGCTCAGAAGCCAAGAGTAACAAGTATATTTCATCAAAAATCCACCACAAGTGGGTCTTCTTACATGTTAGCTTCTCGTCACAGTGCACCATCTATAACATTAACAAACAATTCACATGCAGGAGTCAGGTGTTTAGTTTATCAAAGTTTACTACATTTTATCAACTCTTTCCAAATTTCTTGGAAAAAATACAAATTAAATAATAAAATCGGATCTACAAAAACAGTTCATGCCAAGAAATGTCCATGGAAAACTTTCCAGCTCATTTCCGGCAGCAGAAAATTCAATTAAATTGTCACTGACCTATAAACTCGCATATTGAATAACACAATATGTTAACATGCACAAATGCACAAATAGTTAAATATCAAATCAAAGAGAACGACATCAAGCAATAGAAAAATAAACAATAAACATAACTCATTAAGTTCCACAAATAGTTAATGATCAAATCAAGGAGAATGACATCATGCAATAGAACAATAAACAATAACCATAAAATAAATCAATTAAGTACCTGATTGACAACAGCCTTAGCCATCCTAGGGAATTCCTTTCCCATGACTGACTTGTGAAGCAAACTGGCGGGCTTGTTCTGCTTTTTGGTCTTCGTGGTCGCTAACAACACAGACAGATCCTTACCTCCTGGCTGAATAGTCACGGTCTTGCGATTTGCCAACCCTAAGTTCCCATTTACACTAATAAATCAGCACTAAAATCCCTCAATAAAAAAAGGAAATTATCTTCCTTCAGGGCTGCAGGCTTACCGGAGTGTTTGTAGGAGTTAAGGTTGTAAAGGTTATTGCTCTCCTTGCTAAACTGAACGCCAGCGTTGCCTCTGCCGAATTGTTTCACCAAGAAGCAGTTGTTCTTCTTGACCATCTCCCATATCAATTGACCTGGAACTGTCGCCATTTGTACCTTACCTCTGATTCACTGCCCAACAGAACTAAAAAAACAATAGTGAAAAATGACGAAGAATAATATCAAATTAAAGCGAGTGCCATTAAATGACAATACGAGTGGTGGCGAGGAAGAGAGTCAAGACTTACAGTCGCTAAGACGGAGAGAAATAATAAGGGTTTATGGCTGCCAAGATCGTGTCTTGACCCGGTGCGCACGTTATACACTCATTCAAAACCCTAAACGGAACTTGGTTAGTACTAAATTTAATAAATAACTAAATAAGAAAAAAAGATATCATAGCGGGCGTTTGGTCTAGGGGTATGATTCTCGCTTTGGGTGCGAGAGGTCCCGAGTTCGATTCTCGGAACGCCCCATTGGTTTTGCAATTTACGCACAAATTTTGTTATTCTCCTGTGTGTGGAATCATTTTTTAATTTATGGGTCAAATGATTGATTGAGACACCAAATCTGATGGACCAAGTTATGTTTTAGCAATTTAGCTGCAGTTATTGTCTCGCCCCCATTAATTTCAGTTCCTTCATTTTTCATTTTGCATTTTTCCTCTGCTTGCAATAGATTAGGACCTAACAAAAACCAAATGATCTAAAGTATGAAGATATTCTTTTATGATTCTTAATTAAAAATATATGCAAATGAACATGTACACGTTTGATCTTAAGTGAAACACCACAACACAAATGTTAACTTATTTCGGCAAACAGAAGCATTATTACTACAAACAAGTTGACATTTTACACTCCCACGTTTATCTGATCAACCGTACAGAAGAGTACTACCAAACAAATATATTAAGTATACAGAAAGGCTAGTAAGAAATCACCTATATGTTATCTTCAGTTGTATCATTCTATACGCTTCTCCAAGCATTTAAATATTGTTATCGACGGATAATTGATATATCGATGTTCTCGATTTTTATTGTCATCAGTGGAGTTGCCAAATTAGATGCCATCAGATACCCAAGTGTCCTCTGCTCCATCTTTCCACATTCCCCATCTCCATCTGACTCTTGGATGATCAACTGTACACCTCGAGATAAGTTTGCTAGCGATGCCGGAATCGATTTCACGGTGTATAAGCAGGGCCATGTCAGACAACTTGGAGCATTTATTCAAGACGCATAATATGAAGGACAGTGTAACATCAATATCATCTACCACCAAATGGGCGATGATTTCTTTCAGTTCTTCCACCCTGGGGCACCTTTCTAAACCTGCTTGCTGAAAGTGGGTCTCCACTTCTGACCAAACTCGGGGACCCAAAGTAAGAGAGGTCACATTTGGAAATATATTGAACAATGCCTCCAGGTTAAATCTTCTTATTTCAGTAGGCTCAACTGATTTTATTGAATCCACCCGCAGCTTCTTTACTGTATGACCAAAAGGAAAAGTGTCAACAACGCTACAAAGACTTGAAGATTCAAGCTGAAGGTTCTTCAAATTTTGAAACTCTTTAACTCTAACCTCACTTGCTTTCTCAAGTGAAAAATGGAAATCATCCAACAAAGGAGTTTCGAGGACAAGGGATCTCGGTTTAATACACTTCAGTTCAAGTTTCATTAAGTTTGGTGCATATATAGCAAGAGAAAGTGGAGCATTTGACACCGTCCACAGACAAGTCTTAAGGTGCAAAAGATGAATCTTTGGTTCTTTAAGTCCTCCAACACCCACCAAATTGAGAACTTGCAGACAAGGAAAGCAGTCATTGACCTTGTCTAGGTCCTCATCTTCAAGTCTTATAAATTCCAATGTCAGTTTGGTGAGCAGGGGCATTGGTTTGAGACCATCCACTGACAGCCATGCATTTTTCAACTGCAGTTCCAGAAGCCTATGGCCTGCACATGCAAGTAAAAATAACCATTCTGCTGATATCAGATAAAAAAAAAGAAATCAAAAAGAGATTACCTTCATATCTTAGTTAAATAGTAGGTAAAAGAAATTCATGAGGCATGGCCAAAAGCTAAGTTAAATTTCTGTTTCCTTTTCGATCCAGTGGTTTTAACATAACACATCGATCCAGTGGTTTTCACATAACACATCCCGTCAGTGCCAACAAGTACTAGAAGACAATTTCTTAGCCATAATTTTACAAATAGACAACCAATAGACTATTGCTATTACAAACTAATTTTCCACTTCAAAAGAAAGTTTTTTTCCTTTAACTATAGCAAAAACCATCAATAATTTAAAGGTAATAATGCAAATAGACAGCCTTATATATCTGTCCTCCAAATAACTATTAATTACATTCACAAATTTTTAAGCAACAGGTACATAGGGCGGGTTCTTTTTGCTTTAAAGAAATATCAATTTTATTTCTCACCAAGAATAATCCATTGATTCCTGAAGAATCACCTTACATTCATTCTCCTTTGGTTCAAAAACTACTTCACCATCTCTCAACAGACATGCCATTTCAAATACCCTGTGACAGCTTCTAACATCCTCAAAGATGACCAACATCCAATTTACCATGAAATATCCCCTATATCCCCTGAACAAGAAGCTGCTTTAGTTTTTGGTTTATTTAAGGCAAAGCACCATGCCACCACCTGCTTAGCCAACCATAAGCTAATTATTAACAGAAACAGATTTGACTTCAATGGCCATATAACACTGCAAGCTGAACTAACATTGCTGGTTTGGCGCTAACTTTTAATGTGTAGTGTATCAATTGGCATCGATTCAGAAAATGCAGCTTAGGCATTATTACTTTGGCATATTAAAACTCATAAAAAATGCCCAACTATTTCTCAATCAATACATTATTCTGATAAAATGTCGACAATTCCTAAAAAAAATGCCGAATTTCTAATTTGAAAAAACTTTAATTGATTTCAATGGCCAAAAAATAGGTTACAACACCGAGAGAAAAATTAATAACACCACTTCCAAAACAGAGAAGGCAAGGATTATAAAACTCACAGTAAGAAGAAATCAATGCCAAAACCTCGGACTTTCTCCAACAAGACTGAATCCAGAAATCCGAAATTGACAAAAGCTTTAACTCTCCACAAACGCTAGGCAACCAATCCTTAACAAATCTGACATCCGTCAAGTAAAGATCATCAGACTCGTCCTCAACGTCGTCGTAGGAGATTTCTCCCAAAGACTTGTCGACACCGATCAAAACTGACTCGAGATTCCTTGAACTGCGGACTAGGTTGTCAAAAATGGCCTTGAAAGGCGTGAATCGGAGCGCGGTTGTTGGTGAGCGAGATTTTTGGTAGAAAGGCAAGGTGCATATGAGGTTAATGGATCGTACATCTCTCGACAGGAAATTCAACGTTTTGGAGACGGCTCGGCAGCGAGCTACATCAGCGGAATCGGTGAGTCTATTCAGGATCTCGAGAATCACAGATTGTGGTAGATATTCCTCCATTCGTAGCGTGCGTTGTGCGCCAGAATATTCAGAAATCAGAGTCTAAAGAGCGCGAACGTTCCAACTCACGCTGATTATGACATAAATGCTCCACTATGTTTTAGAATGTCTAAAGTGCAACTCCCTTGTTAAAAAAGAAGTCAAGGCCAAACCTAGCCCAGCCCAACCCGGATCAATAGATAACTTTAGTAGAGCTTTATTACGGTGTGAGAACTAGGGTTTTATGCCTAATTGTTCAGTTGAACTGTCATCCCCTCTTCACTCCTCTTCTGTCGGCGCTCCTGCAAACCTTAAGGTCTCTCTTTATCTGAATTTTGGTCCTCTATCAGCCAATTTTAATCTTCCTTTTTGTTTTCTCATATAGGATTTTCAGACACCAAACGAAGTTTTAAGTACCTTGGCCCTACTAAGTTTCCTTGGAATATTTTGTTGCTTTGTATTTCGATTGCTGTATCCCTTGATTGGAGCTTATAGTTATCTGTCGTAATACTAGAAATAGTTTCTTATAATAGATTTAAAGTGAAGCTTGTGGTATTTTTTTGAAGTGACAAATGGATGACTGAATGCAGGCACAAGAGAAAGTGAAAATGGTGGAGAAGACCAAGGGAAGAAAGGAGGAGGTTGTGACTAGGGAGTACACCATCAACCTTCACAAGCGGTTGCATGACTGGTTAGTGACTGCCTTCTTGGCTTCTTTCACTCCCTTTTATCAAATGCTGTTGCTATATTATAATGTACCCAGATTACCATATTCATTAATGGTGTTGCTCCTTTGTAGTAACTTCATGTTTGAGAGCTCTTGTTTCTCTAGCTGATTCTTTCTAGTTAAATCAAAAAAGGTTTATTGTGTTAGTAGAGAGCTATATGCATTATTTTATTGATGGGTTTGGGAAATGATAGACCATGTAGGATTGGAGTTGGATGATGGTGAGATGGAGGTGAATGGTTTTTATTACTCAGGATGACAGGTATTATGTTAGGTTGCTATAATGGTGAATCTGGCAATTGCTTGTCTAGGATACGCATGCCCAGGAGGTTTAGGTGGTCTAGTTGGTCGTGGGTTGTTTAAGTGTGCATGATGCGGCTCAGCTTTGTTCAGTAAGCGACTGCTTATTAGATCATAAGGCTCTTTACTGTTGAGCTGTGATGGCGCAGGTGTGCAATTGCCAGCATTTGTGTCATCCCCAATTTTCAATGGCACAAAGACTTAGCTTTAGGGTGTAAGAGTTTGTATGAGATAAGGATCAGATCAGATGTGGATGGGCTTGTTAAGCTGCTCATAGTAGGACATGAAAAGTTAGTATTTAGGTGTGAAAATGATACTTCAAGTTTAGCTTGGCTCAGTCTCTCGACAATTAATGATTGGAGTGTTGGAAGGGTACCAATTGGAAAAGTTGTTTTCTTACTTTGGTGGAGGCATTCCATTCTCTGGCCTTCAGCATGCATTTTGACTGTTTCAGGTGTCAGTATTTTGTTGCTATTCTGTCAATAATTACATAATTTTATGGCATAGTCCTTTGCCCCTGCTGCCTTTGCACCTTACTGTGGTGAGAATGTGTAGCATTTTTGTTGTTTGACTGCTCCAATGAGTTGGTTTATGGTGTTGTTTCTATATTTTGATAAGATGGAGGCATTCCACCATAGCTGCTCCAGTGAGAAAATGGTACATCAATGGGAATTTGTAACTTACAGAATTAAGGCAAAGAATTTGACTAATTTTTTCTGTCCTGCCAACCTGTAACAGTACATTCAAGAAGAAAGCTCCAAAGGCCATAAAGGAAATCAGGAAGTTTACAGAGAAAGCTATGGGGACAAAGGATGTTAGGGTTGATGTGAAGCTGAACAAGCACATCTGGAGCAGAGGCATCCGAAGTGTTCCAAGGAGGATCAGAGTTCGCATTGCTCGCAGGAGGAATGATGATGAAGATGCTAAGGAAGAGCTTTACTCTCTTGTAACTGTTGCAGAAATCCCAGTCGAAGGACTGAAGGGGCTTGGCACCAAGGTCATTGAAGATGAAGATTAGTTTGACAATAACCTTTTGATGGGCAGGATACGTTTTTCCCTGAAGAGTTTTGGCAAGCTATTAAGTATTATGAGTGAGACTTTTGTTTTTTATATTAGCAGGTTTATGATTTTGGTATTTTCCGTGCAATTTGTACTCAGCTTGGTTATTTTAGACTATTACCTTATCATGAGTTGGTAAGTTGTTATGCTCACTCCCTCCCCCAGTTACTTTGATTTATTCTTATGATAGCAGTTTTCATGCGGAGACTGGACAGGATAGGCCATGCAGTGTCTACTTAAAGCGATGTTAATGGATGGATATTTGCCCGCCCTTAATGGTTGGTAACGATGGAGGATAGTTTTGTATGCAAGGAAACTGCATTTTCAATTTTCAGATGCATTGCCCTTTTTGTGAGTTGTTAACTAAACGATGCTGCGCTGTCGGTGCATGCTCTTACAGAACTTAGTTCGCACGGCTGTGTCCCTGCACACGGTATTGCCTCCTCTTCCACAGAGAGACAGATATCAATTGTTTACCATGAAAGAGTATAAAAGGAAGTAACGAGAATTGTTCGTATCAGTTGATTATTCTGCACTGTCTTGGATGCTTCATAGCTTGAAAAACAGATTACAGAGTGGCATTTACCTTTACGTCACGTGTAATAGTACACCCACTATAATTAACAACCAGCCTAAAAATAAGAACACCCAAAATTTGAAAATTTGGGCCTCTCGAGTCTACGAAACTCCCCACAGGATGATGACATCAAATATGCCACTATTTTTTTTTATGTTCCCACTTGCTTCTAATTCCATTCTTTAATCAAAGCTAGAAATCTGACACCATGCATAGCCTTATCTCTCCAGTCATGGTAGAAGGACGAAGAGTCTGGTGGGAGAAAACTTTTAGCTAGCTTTATAAGCATACATGTAACCTCGAAGTTTTCTCACTTCTTCATATGACTCGTTCAGTAAATGGTCCACGTAGAGACAGATTCCTGCTCCGCTGCAGTTTCAACAAATTGATACACATTTCTAAGGGTTCTAATAAGCAACAATCAGATAAAGATAGACACAACAAAAATTGAAAACATACCTAAGAGGCCCAAACGGAAGCCAGATAACATCCCATCGAAATTTTGGCATCCTAGATACAATTAGCATCACGTAAGAAAATTGTTTGGTCTATTGTGTTAAGCAAGCAAATTAGTGGATTCCAACATTTTAGAAAATCCGGCCAATTTAACTACAGGGCACACTTCATGGGTCTAAGAGAAAAAGTATATCAGAAGACAGCAACAAAAAGAATGAAGCCATACTTATAATCAAAAGAAATACATTTCTTATACAATGTCTACAGCTCATGGACCAAAAATTAAGGTATAAGTCATGTCTCTAATTCAACTTTTAGAACTTATTGACTGAAGAAACCCAAAGTGGAAAAAACCAAACTAAAATGACAAAAAAAGGATGGCAAATTATGTAAAAGAAAATGAAGAGTTTGACAATAACAGTATCATATATTAATTTATGTTTTTCCAGAGTTGAGTTTGAAATCTTCCAAAGCAGGGTTCTTACATTAAACATCAACCATAGAGATGACAAAAGTGGGAAACAAATAAATCTAAATGCCATGTACCTCAGCATGTAATATAACCAGAAAACTGCCATTATCATGCCAATAAAGCATGAACACTGAATCCACTGCCTGCGATATTTTGAATTATGAACAAGCCCTATGATGGCCATGGAGCATGCCAAAACAGCTGTCCAATCTGTTGAATGCTTAAATTAGTGTACTGCATCTGAAAGATACATAAGAATTTGAATGGAAGATTGGAAGAAATCACAAAGCATAGATACACACACATATCACGGCCAAGGAATTATCATTTATACCACAGTTTAGCAATTATGAGACAAATCACAACCATTGAATCCATTAATCAATAATTTCAACCACTTAGGGTCATGCACTGATCAAGCAACACCATGAAAAGAAATCTAAACTGTTATTCTACTTCCTTTCTCACTTCTCAACTTTGAAATCATCCTTATAATTCCAACTATAAATATGGCTGCAACATACCCTTCATTAAAAGAAAGGACAGGCTTTATTAATAGAACCAAAGTTAGGTATAGTCAATTGAAAATATAACACAAGCAAAATGCACCTTCCTTCAATTAATAAGACAAATGTGACCAGCTTTGCCACAGTTACCACTTATCTATCGATGAAAGTAAAAATTTTAGCAAATGAAGAATGATGTATAATATTTTGATTTTACTAAATGATTGGCAGATATAAACTAGAGAGTTATAACCATAACAGGGCCAATCCCAAAATCCAGGCAGGAAGATACACTTTCATATTTCAATTTTGAAAAGTTTTAGTTATAAACAGTTGTAGTTTCCAGATCCGTGAGCTTGTAATGGAGAAAATCAATCAATGAAGAAAGAAGTAAACATAAACTGATTTTGTAGAACAAGGGTTTTCGCTTGACAAGTCTTACATGACAAGCCCAACAAAAGTGTCCAATAATCCATTTTTTTTCCTTTTTTGTGGTTTGGTGGTGGTAGGGGGAAGAGATAGGAAAAAAAATTCGAGTATATAAGGCTGCTATGGATATTATTTATTTAAATCAATATAGACGAAACAGAAGCAGGAAAAATGTTATCCTTAGAATATTTAGTACTTCGTTTTATCTTTTTTTCTTCTATAAAGTTGCTAAAGAACACTTTTGATTTCAAGGATGCTTCCTCCATCCCTCTATGACAACAAAAATTGAAAGACATCCATACTTCAATCGGTACCTCCCATGTAACTAGAGATAAATTATAAAGAAAATGAGAAAGGTACTCACTCCACAACAATCACATAATGCACAATATAAAACAAGCAATCAGCTAATAAATCACGAAAATAAAAGAGAAAAAGTAAAGAACTGAACCTGCAAATATAATAATCCATGATTCAATCTCATCCATGAAGTAAGCATGATAACGCTGGTCAAAGGAACACAAATAGTTGTCAAACTCAATACAGCTAAAAATTCTTCAGCTGGATAGCACTTCTAAGTGTAATCGCAACTATTTTTAGAAAGGCTTTTATTCAAATGTTCCCATATCTATGATATTAGTTTTGTGAAGTCCAGAGGTAATGGGTTAGGATGACAGCCAGAATTCAGTCAGATCCTTCCATTGCTCCCAATTCAATAATATATTATGCATTTTGATTTTGTAGAAACTGTTTTTGCAAAAGCACTAAAAGGCATTTCGTAAAAAAGCATCTATCAAGGGCTTTCCCAAGAGTACTTAGGCTTTGTTTGGGATTGTGGTACTTCTATTCTGGTTTAAAAGCAAAATTTTAAAAAAAAATACTCTTTGGTAAAACCTACTAAAAGTAGGACTTCCTCATTTTTTTCATTAACGTTTAACCTCTAGAGCTTCCATCCCACAATAGTTAAAAGTCACCGCACTACAACACCAAACTAAGCCTTAGAAAGCTTTTGACCTCTAGAAAACACCAATCAAGAATATCTCCAAAAGAGTTGATACCAATTATTTCATAACGTACCAAAAGCACTCAGAAAGACACCATAAATATGGAAGACGAATACAGGAGAAAAGCACAATATGCACCAGAGATTGATCCATACCAGTTCCCATGGAGATAAAACTTGCTGAAAGATGGAGTAAACAAGAAACGCAACGAAACAAGAGAGAAGCACAGCAAACAGAGTCTGTTTTTAAAATAAAAATCAAATTAAGTTTTAGAGAAAAAGAATAATTGTGAAGCGTTGTGAAATTGAAATTAGTAATACCCTCCAAACGAAACTTTGCTGAGATAGATCCTTTTCAAATGAACGAACTAGGTCCTCTTGTTCTGTCAATTCAAAATTAACCAGAATTAGATAGAAAATAACGGACACTTATTTAGTCGCTGACCATGATTTTTTCAAAAATAAGAACCAAAAAGAAATTCACTATCTCCAATTTTCCACACTTTCTCATAAACCAAATGTATTAATGAAAATATACAACTCCGCTGAAAATCGGAAAGAAGGTGAAGAGAGAGAGAGAGAGAGTCAGACACCTTGAGTGTCCATGGGTCTGGTATCGTCAAGAGTTGGGAGAGAGAACTTGTCGCCACCACGAGATTTTCGCCAATTTCTCGTCAGCTTCGTTATCGTCGTCATTTCATTCACGGTTACACTAACCGAACACCTTTTTCCTCTCTTTGGACTGTATTCTGGAATAGAGGGATTTAAATGGGAATGGGACCTTCGGATCTTTAAAAGACAAAAATTACACTCCTAAACATGAAAAACAATTTAAAAATGATATTATTTTAGACTTTTTTAATATTTTCAATTAATCTTAATAATTATTTTCAATAATCACTTTTTACATTTATAAATACAACACACGTTTCATCTTCACATTATTAACAATATTCCGTTAACTCTCAAATTTTAATAGTTATGTTTTTAATAGTACAGCCACATTAAAGCACAAACAAAATTAAATAAATAAATTTATAATTTTCAAAATAAATATATTAAAAAATACATTAAACAAATTTATAAGAAATTAAAATAAACTCTATAAAAATTTTATAGAATTTTTATAAAAATTCTTATCAATGTTCAAATATATAAATATATATTTATTTGATAATTATATATAAATATATTATTTTATTTTTTATATTTAAAAATTAATATTTAAATATTTAAATTTAGATAATTTAATATATTTCAAGTACATGATTAAGAGTGTGTTAGTTGATATTTGTCACGAAGAATCATGGATTACGTTACTAAATAATTTATAAAAATATCACGATAGAAGGGTTCAATTCATATCTATTCTTAAAAATATCAAGTATTTTGAATTATTATTTGTGATATATGACTGCACTCAAATTAATTTAATAAAATTTAATATTAATTAAAAATTATATATGTGATATTAATAATGATTCTATTATATCTGATTTTATGAGCAGTATTATAATACTAGTGTTTAAATATCTCAGTTCACTCTAAGTCACTATAAAGCAAATAGTTATTAATATATCAAGGTGTCTTGCACTCTTTTATTAATTGTCGATGCAGAACTTTTTATACAATTATTTATTCCTTCTTAAGATAGTAATCAATTCGATTATAGTCAATATTATTCATATAATGATATAAATCATATAAAAACTACTTTAATGCATCATCAAATTCTTGTAAATTATGAAGAATGCGTACCTTACTAGTTTAATGAAGATCATGTATGTAATTTTTTTTCGAAGTCAATCATGTATGGAAAGAAAATGTGCAAACATTCCTGGTGATACATTGTAATCCCCAATAAGAATTACTATAATAAACCCCAATAAGAATTACTATAATAAAGATACAGATGCAACAACAAATAAGAGTAATGAATTTATAAGATTTAACGGGACATGGCAAAACCATTAAGTTCTCACCATATACCACTTATTTCACTTTTGTTTTCTCAACCGCAAAAATGCATTATTTAGCTTTACATGCAATGTTATATATATTGGATAATTTTTTAATTCAAAGAATAAGTTATGGAATGCATTAAATGTACTAACGCTGAAAAACTATTTTTAGTTCAAGTTTCAAAATCAACAACAAATTAGTTTGAGGCAAAGTGTACTGTTAACAAATGTAAATTATAAATTTGAACAACCAATACAAATAAGGCATTTAATGGTATTCAACGATTGTAAACTAAATAACATTTATGTTCAATAAATTTAAAAAACACACAAATAAGTTAAGAACAATATATCATGATACTATAAACTATTTAGAAAACGAAGTTAAATTTTATAGATTTGTTACGTATCATTTTTTAGTTCAAACTTAAAGGCGGAGGCAAAGTTGACGTGGTTGATCTGAACTCAAAAATATATTAAGGTAAGAGCTTCAACTTATAATAATTATCATGTGTTCATACTATAGTATCATAATGTGATTATGAGATCAAAAGAATCATAAAGTGATAGCTTGGAAAAAAAACATGAAATAAAAGTACAGGTAAAATATGCAATGATATTACAGGTCAATAATAAAACTGTGTGTCCTATAATAAATATAAGTATACTACGTGTTAATTAATATTAATAAATTCTATTTAATAAAAATTATTAAATTATATCAATTTATAACTCTTACCCGAGTTGAATACAGCGTAATACTGCCCCACTCATACAGGAGGCTTAAGCTTTAGCACATTCCTCACAAGTCTTACTCATTAGCAAATTACTCTGGTATAATCCTTTTGGTTGAATTATTTGGAATAAGTGAGCCATTTACGATAAATTTATCTCAGTGGGTTCAAATTGTAACATAGGAAGTATTTCAAAATCTACAAAAAAAACTATACTAATAATTTTTCAAAACTGCAATTATGCAACAATTAATTCTATAATACATTAATTTGATGCCAAGTATTTGCTGTAGATCAACTAAATAAATGTCGATATACAGTTGCCAAAATTAGAGCTTGTTTAACATTCTTCTATCTTATAATTCATGGAATGTCGTTATTCACTATAATTGCAAAATAATTCTGCTAACTTAGTACAAACTTGCAGATCCATATTTATACAATAATAAATTATAAATACTTTAAATTGTGGCACAATCAATAAGAATTACAAATTGGATATTATTTTTTTTGTAATAAATACGTAAAATGCAATGAGCATCCCAATAATATTCACTTTCACTTGAAGCTCTTGCCTGAAACCTCTAAATATGCAACATTTCTCATCTATGTATTGAACTACAAAGGGATTAATCATCATAAGGATTGGATTGTATAAAGAAATATGAAAAATCTCCATAGGCATTTATTAAACTAGTTAAAATTCTCTAATGTACTAAGCAACCATAAATCTGCATGAACTCTTCTGTTCTCATCAAATAAGTACTTCTCAAACAAATAAAAAAATGTTAATCGCACTGTATCAATAATTGGTATAGTAAAAATCTAACTCATCAAAAATTATATCCATGTTTTCTAGAGTAATGATGACTCAACCATCAATCATCAAAGAGTACATTCTCCAACTGTGTACTCTTAAGCATATCTAAATCAGAAAAATATCTACAATTAAAATTAATCAAACAAAACTCTACACGCAAAAAACGAATAACCTAAACATTGATAAGAAACTACATCTCATTAGTATCACCATTTGCATGTATATCATGCAATAACATATAATGAATAAGGATGAGCAAATGATGGGAATTTTTTTTTCGGCCTCCCCGGTTGTTTGGGAATTGTTTACAAGCCATTGTAAACTGCACTAGCATTTCAGGCTTGCACACAGCAAGACAAATCCACCGTATAAAGCGCTATCAGACCAAGAACAAATCAATTCACAAAGAACTTCCAACAAGCAAAAAGCAAGGGACATTAAATTATTGACCAACCACATTAAAAACCAAATCCAGCAAACATAATTCATTAAGCATACAGCAAAAGAAAATTTGTGTACCATAAACGAAATATGTCAACTGTATCGCTACCAGCATTATCACAAATTACACAACATTTGCAGAGAAAACATCAATCACAATGATATATTTCCATCATGTAACATTGTTTGAAATCAATAACATGTCAAAACAACGGATGGTTGAACTCTAAAGGCAACATACCACCATCCTTGGGTATCATAAACTACAGACTAGAGATCTGCTCTCCCAGGGTATCTTGGGAAGGGAATAACATCTCTAATGTTGTCGATGCCCGTGGCAAAAAGAATCATCCGTTCAAAACCTAAACCAAATCCGCAATGTTTCACTGTCCCGAAGCGCCGCAGGTCAAGGTACCACTCATATGGCTCAAGAGGCAGTCCCATCCCCTCTATTCTGTAAATGTTATCCCCACAAAAGACTTGGTCAGCAATTACAAGTAATGGTACAACATATCAAACTTAAACATACATGTCTACTGCCCATCACGGGAACTCAAATAGCCATGATAATTAAAACATTAGAAAAAGTTTAAAAATTAAGAAGGTCTTTAAAACAATATTTTTAATGCATGGACCCTGGCTCCTGCAGGCCTTAAAAAAATTTAATACAAATAATATTTTTAGTAATCAATTTAGCCCTTTAAAATATGTTGAATTTTAGTTTGGCCCCTATGAGTTTTTAATACTTTCAGTCTGGGCCCCTCCAAAATAAAATTTCTGGCTCCGCTTGAGTTATCGTACCTGCTCTTAATAATATCATAACGCTCTTCCCTTTGGCTTCCTCCAATCAACTCCCCCACCTATAACATAAGAGAATCAGTAGAACATATAGCCCCAAATAAATTCAAAGCACAACCAACGCAGTGATTAAAAAGTTTAAAAAAGACCAGTCACCTTTGGGACAAGGACATCCATAGCAGCCACAGTCTTCATATCATCATTAAGCCTCATGTAAAATGCTTTGATTCCTTTCGGATAGTTATACACAATAACAGGCTTCTGAAAATTAACCTCGGTTAAATATCTGCAAACAGTAGGCAAACCAAGCAATTAACATTCACAGTCCAAGACTTAAGCCTTGCAGAATAAATTTACTACAAGTTACAGTAGTTTGCCTACCTTTCATGCTCTGATGCCAAGTCAATCCCCCACTCCACTTTATTTTCAAAATGTCTCCCTTCCTTCACAGCAACCTCTAGCAGTTCCACCGCTTGTGTGTACGTTATGCGTTCAAAGGGAGTTGAAGCAACCATTCTTAGACGGTCAATGCAGTTTTTATCATAATTTTTAGCCATAAACTCCATATCATCAAGGCACTTGTCGAGTAACCATTGACACATAAATTTCACATATGCCTCTGCACAGTTCATGTCATCCTACAAATATAAGTAATGTTCATGAATCAAATATTTTAATTGCACTTCCAAAGCACATGAACAGGATAGCCACCAATCTATAGCATAGAGGATTGGCAATTCAATGAAGCAATGACACTAAATTCAGCAAAGACATACCATATCATAGCTAATCAACAGAAACAAGGTTACTAACACAGATACTTACATGCCTGAATTCTAATAAATGCGACACTCTAATTTATATTGAATTAACAGCAGGAAAATCTATCTAAATTGGATTTATAGACAAATAAGACGTCAAAAATAAACAATCTACATATGAACAGAATATATTACATTTTCTCAATTCTTTTTCACGTGCATTTACGGAGCGAGCATAACCACCAAGTCTAGCTAAAAGCAAAAATTGAATTATGAACAGATTTTTTTAGCCCTTGTGATAAATAAATTTGTGTTCCACCGAAACACAACATGTATTGGGACTTTGGTGACAGCGATGGTGAGCAGATCAAACAATTAGATTAGGAATAAGACCAGTCAAATAAAAGCATCAGTCAAACTTCACAGCTGCTTGAACACCTAACAAACTGTGAACAATCTTAAATCTCACATGCCTTAATATCTGCAAAAGCTATTTCAGGTTCCACCATCCAGAATTCTGCCAAATGCCGGGATGTATGGGAGTGTTCAGCTCGAAAAGTTGGCCCAAAGGTATAGACACTACTAACAGCACATGCATAAGTTTCCACTTGGAGTTGGCCGGAAACAGTCAAAAATGCTTGACGGGCAAAGAAATCTTGAGCATAATCAATCTGTCCATCCTTTTGTGGAATTCCTGGCTTAAGCTTTGATCTCTCCTCCAGCTTTGCAAGACTCTCCTTCGCTTTTGTAAGTTCAGCAACACCAGCACTTATAGCCTGCTTACTTGCTTTACTAGATTTTAATTGTGTAACAGCTTCTCCTTTCTCTTTGACAAGAAGTTTGACAGCTTCTATGTCAGCTTCTGATGGAGGAGGATTCTTGATAAGCTCCTTCTCCAACTTCTCAGCATCGTTAATCAAGGTTGTCACTTGAAACATTTCGCCAGCACCCTCACAATCACTGGTGGTGATAATTGGGGTATGAATGTAGAGAAACCCATGCTCTTGAAAGAATGTATGAGTGGCATAAGCTAGTGCATTTCGGATTCGTGCAACTGCAGATATCTGAAATTATGCACAGTAATGAAAAAACCCTCAAAACATATGGATATTGTAAAATAAGTGTCCTCTCCATTTTCTATTTATAATTATATGACAGCAGTGAATAAATTGCACTTGGAAAAATCAAAGAACAAAAAGCTTCCAGGTATACTCATTTAAAAATTAATACATTTGACGTGCATCTCTATTAAGTACTTAAAAAAAAAGGACAAAACAGAACCCATTTCTGGGGGATTGAAAATGGATATGATACCCCAACGAATGCACATACACCCACCCACACACACACACACACACACACAAAAAGCCCTGAATATGGCGACTGAAAAGACAGCAAGTCTTCTTTGAGTTTTTTTTATTTTCCCAGTAAAAGTGTAATGACAACCTCATGTCAATTAAAATATAATACTAAAACAATATCTGCCACTAACAAATTTTCATATTAAAATAAGTAAATCAACCATAAATAATTGAAACAATACCGTATTTGTCCTGGGTCGAAAATGAATACGATCCCTCAAAAACTCAAGTGTGAGCTTAGTCTTGGGGATTGGGTATTTAGCCGGGTCAACCATGCCCACATCAATCACCTTCTCAACCCGGAGCTCAATCTTCTGCCTAGTACCCTCGGGAGGGTTTTTAAGCATTCCCTCAATAGACACAGATGTGCCAGTTGGCACCAGCTGGCCCAAATCTGCTACAGTCGCATCGACAATAACTTGTAAATTAGCCGGACAGGATCCATCATTTACCTCCAAAAATGCAAATGAGCCTTTGCCTTGTTCACGGCCTGTTTTCACCCATCCTCCAACTCGCACTCGCTGTCCTGCTAGACCAGCACCTCCATCAGGTCGGGTCACAATAGACTTGATTGGGACACGGTCAGAGAATGGATGTTTCTCCACCATGGAGGGTGATGCAGCATCATTTAAAGTCATGGCTGCAAGCTGGTCGGCTGGCAGCGTGCTGCTGTCTGCCATTGGTGGGAAATGTATACCTACAAGTATTTGCAGGTTTTTATGAAAATTCACGAAAACACAAAAACCCATCTACAGTAGGGAGCTGAATCTAACAAATTGATCATCAATCCTTGCAAGGGCAATGACAATAAATTCCTTCCAAATAAAGAGAACAGTAGAGAATTAAGAATGAACAGTGAACAAGAATATACAACATTAAAAAACAAAACACAAAAACCCATTTACAGAATTAAGCTTCGAGCAAATTCAAATCAAGGAACCATTCTCGTACCTAACAAAAATTCATTCAGTCATTAAAAGGTAAAAATAACAAAGTGCAACAAAAAGCACTGCAACAAAACTAACAAAAAGATTGGGGGTTTTTATTTTTTGAACTCAAAAAATTTCATCAAAATATGCAATCAACTTATAAGGAGACCAAACTGCGATGAACAATTTTTGCAAAATACATGTCCAGGCAAGTAAGGAATAGGTTTCCTTTGTGAAAAGGAATGACAAAAAGTATTAAATTAACCAATAAGCAGATAAGGAAGAATTCAAGTACAAAATGAAAGACCATACAAATTTGTTCAATAAACGTATTGTAATAACCTGTAAAGTCAATTTCACATTGCCGCAAAGATTAGTATAAGAATGCATAATAGATTAGGATAACAATGCATAATAACTTGTCAGTGCAGCAACAAAACGGCAAAAAGTGACATTAAATGATTAAATTTTTATACTTGAATAAATAACTTAAATATCTAAGAAAATGGAAACTCTGATGCATTGTAATCAGAAGCTGCATGAATTACTCATCCTTGTAAATTTTTGTAAGAATATGTATTTAGTCATTTAAAGGTCTAATTTGATGCACGAACAGTGTTTAAATCCAAACTCAAACAAAATCAAAACAAATATCAGATCTGGAGTACAAAAACGAAACACCTAAATTATGTAATATTTTACCCGGGAAAGGCGCTTTGCCGAGAGAGTTCAATGGAGACGAGTAAAGATGATGGCTATGGAGTCTTTCTGATAAACCCTACTATGTGTAGGAAAAAAATAAATGGAACGAAATGGCGTGAGAATTTGATTTTGTGGTTCTGAACACGTGGCGTCCGTGTGATGGATGATTACGTGGGGTGTGGAGTACGAGACCTTTACCAGCCTTAAAATCAAATGTATTTTAATGAGAATGGACGTTCGTGGATTCTAAATGATCGATGCCACGTGTACGTGAATGTTAGGCGGAATCTAATTTTGTGCTCGAATTTTATAAAGGCTTACAAGTTGCAACGGTTTACACCAACTTTCTGGGTTTTGCACTTTGCTTGCGCTCCAAGCTGATTCATAGCTCATTTTAATTTAAAAATAAATGTTTCTGCACTTTGCTTTTGTGCTCCAAGCTGATTCATATCTCATTTTAATTTAAAATAAATGTTTTTTAAATTTGAAAATTTTTTAAAAATCTAGAAAAAAAAATCTCAAAAAAACTAAATATAAATAAATAAACTTTCAACCCACAAAATTATGCACTAAATTTTACATTCAAATTTATTATTTTTTAAAATAAAATGAATAAATTAAAAATTGTTATACAAAAAAATAAAATTCTAAAGTTTGTACAAAATACAAAAAAGGAAGCGACATTGTGAGAAGGGGAGTGAGTCTTGAGAAGTAACTTATAGGATAATAATTTACATCTATCTATCTCCACTTCTACTCTAAAATAAATTAGAATTATATTTAATTTTGTATGTATTTTGTACATAAAGAATATAGATAAATAATATAATTTTTTTTAGATAATTGTGATTAATAATATTATGAGCATAAATTGTTAAATTCTATAAAAACTTTTATAATCTAAATTTGAAGATGTTATTTTTATTGATAAATTCTTTGTAAAAAAAATTAATGCAAAAATTTTATAAAAAACAAGAACTTTCATAATCTTATATATAAAATTGAAGTTTTGAACAAATTCATTTATAATAAATATAACATTAAAAAACTTGTATTAATAACTCAAAATTAATGTTCAATTTTAAGTGAGAAAATAAAGTAAATTAAAGAAATCATGCTTGTATTTATAAGAAGAATATTCTTACTTGTAATTTGGACTTAAATTACTGGCATAATTTTTCAGCCAATGACCCATCCATGATGAAAATGATGAAGGGCTAATGACATTAAACACTACTTTTGGACTTTTGAATTTAACTATTGAATTATAT
This sequence comes from Xylocarpus granatum, assembly GCA_019650275.1. Taxonomy (NCBI): domain Eukaryota; kingdom Viridiplantae; phylum Streptophyta; class Magnoliopsida; order Sapindales; family Meliaceae; genus Xylocarpus; species Xylocarpus granatum. The sequence continues at coordinate 95,880 of BNST01000811.1, read as the reverse complement.
TGGATGGAAATTTTTTCTTAATTTAAATTAAAAGAATTAAAGTTAAATTAATTCATGTTAGTATAAAATTAACCAGGAATAGGAAAAGAAGGCAAAAAGTGTTTTCGAACAAAAAACCCTTTTTATTTTATGTTATCTAATAAAAATCTTGAAACAATTTATAATCAATCTAATATTTTTATTTAAAAATATTTTCAACAATTAAAAAAAGTGCTTCCAATTAGGTAATAAATCGTCAATAAATAAAGACAACTAAGAGTTTGTAATACTATTGTAAGTGCACATCGATATAATAAGTTTATTATTATTTTTTTATTTTTTTTTAAATACTAATATATATATATATATACATTTAAAACTCATTTTAGGTAATAACCGGTATTTTTAAAAAAATACTAAAAAAAGGGCTATTTTATCTTTATTGTAATAAATTAAATTTTTAAATTTTTGAAGATTAAAACTTTTAAATATTTTAAAATTATTAAATATTAAAAATATAATATTTATTTTATTTTTAAAATTAATATTTTTTTTTAATAATATTAATTAAGTAAAATAATTACAGTAATAATTGTATTTGACAACGGAAAAAATATATATTTTTTAATTAAAAACTTTATTAAAACTAAATCTACTTGGAAGGAATTTTAATGAAGTTGTCAAACTCAGATCCAGTCTTGTTATTGGGCCAGGTTACGCCGCGATGGGCTGGGTTTTGAGCAGATCCCTAAATCAAAAGGTAATTCCATCAAAAGCAATTTTCAATTACCCCCATTGTTCTCAAAATTCTCCACCCCAATCAAAATTACATGTCTAATTTACCCCATTCTTGTACCTGGCCCAGCTACTCCAACTGCTCTATGTATATATACACACGCCTGAAACCCTAGCACCCAATTCTCGTTCTCCCCGCTGGTCCTAGCGAGAAAGAAAAAAATCACAGCTCCTTTTGGCGGCAGCAGCAGCAGCAAAACAGCAGTAAACCATGGGTAGGCTTTCTACAGGCTTGACTTCTCAAATTTGCTAATCTTAAGCTTCTAGTTTGATGCTCTCCCTTCCTCTTTTCTCTGTAATATCTGTTAATTTAAATTTTCAGGTAAGGTTCACGGATCTCTGGCTCGTGCCGGTAAGGTGAGAGGCCAAACTCCTAAAGTTGCGAAACAGGACAAGAAGAAGAAGCCACGCGGCCGCGCCTACAAGCGTATGCAATACAACCGACGTTTCGTCACTGCAGGTGATTCTATCTTTCGTTTTATTTTACTTCTTCGTATAATAATCACGAGCATGAATTGGTCGTAATTAGTCTTATAGTTCGGAGCGATGGGTTTGGTTTGGTATAGACAGTCCTTTATTTTCTGTGACCGATGATAAAAATGACATGAGAGATCATCTCGTTTAGCCTTTATTTGTAGGTTATTTATCAAATTAAATCATTGCCAAAAGAACATTTCCATTTTATTGAGTCAAATGTAGCTTCTGGTTTCTATCATTGAGCCATGTTTTTGTTCAATAAGTGAACTTTGCATACTTTAGTAGCCATGTGATTGATGAACAAAATCTTCCTCAAATAAGAAACGCAAAACACAGTGCAGTATTTAATTTTAATTCCTCCATTCCTAAGGTTATTTTTTCTATTGCAGTTGTTGGTTTTGGCAAGAAGAGAGGACCCAACTCATCCGAGAAGTAAAGCGTGAAAGGATGACGGGTTAGATAGGCCAAGCTTATTATGTTTTGATCATTTGTCTTGTTGTTTTAAGACCTCTTATGGTGTTTTCAGTAACTAATATTATCTTTTGAGCTTTGCTAAATCACTCTCCTAGTAGAGGTATTGTGATTTTGTTTTTACATGCCACCTTATGTTTGTCGCGTTGCCTTTTCTTTATTAGTTCTGTATTCTGCTGAATTGATCTTAACTTTGAAGAAGACGGCTTTAATATGGTATAACCAGGGTATTAACTATCTACTTTCTTCCATTGAAAGAAGTGAGATTAGTGAAACAATAAAGTTAAAATGCTTTTGATTTCATTTTTTCCATTTGTTAACATTTTTGTTTACCTAATGTCAACTTTTTTCTAGAGCCTAAGAAAGCAGTAAGTTCAAAGTGATGCAGTAATAATTTCACTGGCTTTAAGGAGACATGATCCTTTTATCATTTTATTTCAATGATCAGGCTTGCTGTAGTAGGTTTTCAGTAAATATCCACAGGAAAGAGCAACGTTACCTTGCAGAGATTATATATTTAATAAGCTTAGGTTAGTTTATTTGGTGAGATCATATTATCCGAAAATGGAACGAAATGGGTGTTGAAGAATTGTGTATGTCCTTGAAGGGAAGGAGCATATTAGTGTTATAACTGTTAAAACTTGTGTGGTATTTAAGTTTGTCCGGCCATTTATGGCAGTTTACAAAGCTATGATATTGTTGCATCCCTTAGAAGAGATGACAGAGATTGTAGTTCTCTCCTATTAGCTAATTTGATTTTATGCCTTTCTTTCAAATTCAAATGTCAGGGGTTGGGAAGTGTGTTCTTGGAGCTATTCATTTGGGACCTGTTACTCTCTTGTTAATGGCAATGGCACAGGAGGGTGTACTGTTCGGTATCCTGTTCTAATTCCTATTTTCTGTTCCATTGTTTCTAAGTTAAATGGAATGCATGACCTTCACACGCTACCCATTCCGGGGCATTAACTGTTAGAAAATAAATTAGTCAACGGCATATCCCTTTATATCTTTGAATGTATAACCTCAACACTTCTAGGAACATTGATGGAATTTTGCAATCCTACCAAGCAACTGCAGTGTATATGATACAGTAACCCATGATAATTTCTGAGTTCAGTTTGGAAAAATCACTAATCAATCTGATGGCGAGCTTTTGATGTTAATCCGGAGAAATTCTTAGGTTGATAGTTTTAACCACCCAGTCACCAAAGAGAGGGAACCAAATTGGTTGGTCAACCTTGACCCAATCATGCTCTGTTTTTTACAAAAGTTATACTTTGATTGTTTTTTAATTTACAACCAATCAATGTTGTTTTCTCATTTTACTAGTTATATTCTCTTTTTACTAATTATAAGGTTTCACCACTATCTCAACTTTTTCTTGAGGCAGGCGTGGCTGTAAAAAGTTAATTGTTCAGCAGAGAGGCAGCCAAAAGTTAGCTGTTCCTGCTTGTAATTATGACCAAAAGGAGTAGGCAACAAAGCATAGAGAACACAAATAAGAAAAAAAAGGGAGGGGGTCACGAAGCCGCACGAAAATGTCCCATATTGCATGTATAATTTTTACACCGTTAAAATCTCAGTCACGCAGCGCCGACTGAGTTGTTGCAGCAGTAGATGACTGCTTTTAGATGCTCATCACGATCCTCCTAGCTCAAACGTTCCCTGTCAAAGCCACAAGTACTAATTACAAATACTCATGTCGGCATTGCCACTAATTGGCTAGCAGTTGCACGACATACCAACAGCATATGACACCAAAGAAAGAACGTAGCTACTTTTACGCACGAGGTGCCAGTCTGGTCCATGTTACATTTTCAAATCAGCGAGTGCGCATTTAACAGCATATTCTTCTCTAGTAGATACTGTTGTTTGCAACAACTGATCTCCAAAATCTCAACAGTATTAGTCAATTATCACAATCAGCAACTTGGTAGCACTCAACAATCTCAGACTACATAGCTGTGGAAAGGAAAAGAATAAGTGAATAAGAAATTTTTTGTTTGTTTAGGAGAGCAGAGAGAGAAAAAGAATTTTTTAAAAATTTTTATTTCTCCAAGCAATAAAAAAAGATTTTTCACCCAAAATTACCCACCTTCTAAAATAACTAAAGTTCTAATTTTTATCTCCCATTTAGATATTTTAGCATGATTTTTTTTTAATTTTGATTAGTTTAATATAATTATTTTTAAATAATTAATATTTTTTAAAAAAATTAACATAATATTGTGATAAATTAATTTATCATAATTAATATTTGTTTTTATTATAAAAATTCAACACTATTTTATAAATTATAGCTATTATTAACTTTGTCATCATTTTAATTATAAATATTTTTTTGTATGTTTTATATGTGTATTAATTTATAATTTTATTTTATAACTATGTATTTATCGTAATGCATATAATTAGTAGTATTTATTTAATCATTTCAATTTTGTATTCTTTTAAAATAAATTGATTATCAAATAAAACAAGAAAAAAATTATTATTTGTAGTCATAAATAATAATAATTGTTACTAAATTTATGTTCAAAGTATAAATAAGAAAAAATATATATATACAAAGTATAAATTTAAACAATTGTTACTAAATTACTTATTGAATTTATAGAATTTAAATATTTTATTTTTAAAAAAATAAATTTTGAAATTAAAATTTTTTTAATTATAAAAATATATAAAATATTTTAAATAAAAAGTAAGATAAAATTATATCTAAATAAAAATAATTAATGAATTTAACACGTATTTTATATTTAAGAATATTAAAAAAATAATTTGTTAAATATTTATTTTTAATAAATATAATAATTAAATTAAAAATAAAAATAATTAAAAGTATTACTCTATTAATTAGTATCAATAAATGCTTTTCTATGAATAATTTCATGGTACAAATAAGCAAAATAAGATTTATTCATTTCCTTTTTTCTTTTATTTTTTTTATTTTTAAAAATAAATACACTTTTTAAATTTTACGCTTTTTTATTTTATTTATTTATTTTTATATAGCTCTACTCAATCCCCTCTTTACTCACAAAATATCCATTGTTTCTCTAATTCTTCGTCATCAATCTGTTCCACGCTTTTATTAGCTACAACGAAAATTGCTCACACTCATTTACATATTTGAATGCGCGTCTGGATCAGACCATGTAGCCAAGTTTGTAACAGTTCATTAATAGCAAAAATCCACACGATGTCCGTGTGTTTGAAAAATTTAAGGTGTAGTGGCTGGCTACTAGCCAGCAATTTGAATATTCCCAGTAAAAATAGAGTTTTGCGACCTCCCTCCCACCAAGCATGGAAAGCTCAATCATTCTCCAAAAAAATGGAAAACACATGGCAAGAATAATATCATGATGGAGTATACCAATTCAAGCTTATACCAACAGCTCCCAACTCTGTAATGGTTTCTCGTTCCACCACCACTACCACCTACTTCCTCTCAATCAGAGCTTTTTGGCCACCTCTCCAAAAAAAATTTCCATTAACGTCATTAAACTGGCTTGATTTTCGATAAATAGTACACTGAATGAAGAAACAAACACTTCACTAGACTAGATTGAGGATGTTGAATCTATAAAATTTGCTAAGAATCATTCACTTAATTGTTATATTTTCCACTGCCGCCGTCATCGTTAATTGACGGAGTTAACTGGTCAACATTCAATTTTTATTTTGAATATTTTAAACATTGCTTTGATCCTCCAAAATATTTGTTGGAATTATTTTAACGAAAAAAAATTTATTTACAACTTTAAGTTAAACAAATAATATCTTAAATATATATATAAAAAAATACAAATTAAAACAATAAAGGTAAGAATTTAATTATTTATTTAAATTATAATTTTTTAAAAATATAATTCATCTTATGTGTACCTGTTACGCTTATATACTTATATGTATAATATAGGTGTTTATATTTATACGTAAATTTTATATATTTTAAAAATTCCTGAACAAGTTTTGAATTTATCATTTAATTTAAACATTTAAAGTCACCGATCCTCGTTTTGAGGCTGACTACTTGCCGCATTCCTTCCCTCCGCTTTTCCCCTCCCGTTCACTTTTCTTTCTCTTTGGCAAAACAGAGTGGACTGTCCATAAACAAAAACATGGAGCTTCAAGTCTGTCAAAAAAGAGGTCAATCATAGAGTTCTTCGCTTTATACACATTAAAAGAAAAAAAACATTCTTAAAATTCTAAATTGAGCTACTTGGTACTTTTAAGATATATACTACATGATTGTCATGTAATGTGGAATAAAAGAATTCCATGTCTTCGAGCTTAAGTCAGCTAAGCATAAAAGCGACAGACAATCATACGATCAATGCAAGCTAGAAAGAAGACAGGCTAGCTCGATAAAGCCAAAAAAAGAAAAGGGACTGAAACCAGCTTGAAGAAACCCATGAGCCGTGCTTGTATTTGTGTTTGGGGTGGAGATTATGGCGACTTAGAGATGAAGTGAGGTAGTTTTGGTTTGGAGGAACATATGACAATCAAGGACTAAGCTCAAAATAGAACAAAATCCAGGACAGTGGGATGACCACACATCGTCGGGGGAGTTGACAGCGACTACCAGTCCCCGTTTGTGGACAATCGAGTGGATCAACCATGACCAAAGGTAAATGAAGCCCACAGCTGAAACGATAGAGGCCAGGCCCTTTCCAGCTTCTTTCTTCCAGCCCAAGCATGCTGGATTGAGCTCCTTCTTTATTCCCAAGTAAGCCGGCAAAGGAAGACTTGTGCCTAGAGACGGCTTTTTAAAGCACCATGCAAGAATGTATGGCAACTCGGTGTATATATTTACACTTGTTGCTTAAGTGTTGTTATTCTATGGCTGTATATTGCTTCTGTCAATTGATACACAAAATCAATACCTTCCTTCTTACTTTTCAAATGAATTATAAGTCACTTGATTGGATGGGAAAATCCCTGCCAAAGATAAATTTTATGTTGAAAATTTTTATACAAATTTTGATTTTTTCTGTTACAAAAATAGTAACATTACATGAATGTATATTAACTAATTTCAATAAAATCAATGATGTTATCAAATAACATAAAGAAGAAGATAAAATTATTAACATTACTTTTTTTAAAAAATCTAAGTACTTGCATAATTTTTACCAAAATAAAAATAAAAATATTAAATTAATACATTTTTAATATGTAATAATTAATATAATTGTGATATCTAATACAACTATTTAACACGTCGACTATTGTATTGTTATATTTGTAATTTTTTTAAAAAATTTATATGTTTCATTGCGTTCAACTACTTTTGTGTTTCGAGTTTTATTTGTATAGAAATAACTGTACGCAGTCCTTAAATAAACAAAATATGCATACATTTCTTTTCCAACAATGGTATAGGATTCAGCAGCAATATATAAAGAAACCTGAATTTATTGGCTGCCGCTGTGGGAATTTTGCTCTCTCTCTTCAGAAAGCGTGCGAATTTGAGGGACTTTCAGGCTATAATTCAGATAGGTTGCATGAGCAATTCCTTCTATTGGCAAGAGTTAGTAATTGCATGTGCAAAACGGGGATTACATTTTTCGGAGAGAAGTCTAATTTCCGGTAATGCCTAATAATAGTTTTTAAGCGACTTGGATCTAGCATATGTAAGTGTAATGCCCCTCTAAACTATTTAGAAAAAAGGATAATGATACAGAATATAATAGCAACAGATTCTGCAATTACTGATAATAATTACAGATCTCGCTTGTTTCTACCAGCGTTTAGCACTGCCGTGGTTGCTTGCATAAACTCACAATTCATCGTGAAGGCTTTTCTTATGCAAAGACGATTTGGGTTGATTTTCCAGGAGGTATCTTGTAGCCAATGATGCATGTAGTGCTGCACCATATGGCAGTGCATCTTCATTCACTCTGAAGTTTGGCGAGTGTCCTGATTCAAACTTTCCTTTAGTGTCGTCCTTCATGCCAAGATAGTAAAAGTATCCCGGAATAGCTTCCGCAAAAAATGAGAAGTCTTCTGCACCCATCAGTGGCTTCCTCTCTATGATATTTTCAATACCTAACATGTCTGCTGCAACTTTCTGGAATAACTTGTGCAAATCCTTATTGTTTACAGTCACTGGGCAATGGGGCTTACCATTGAAGATTACTGTGGCATTGCACCTATGTACACCAGCCTGTCTCTGGATAACCTGAATCAGGTTGAAAGACAATTAACATATTTGAATGAATAAATATAATACCATAAAATAATTTGTACAAACTGGTAATTTGGATTACGATTCTGTCCGATACCCAGAGGCAAAGAAAAAGAACAGAGAATAGAGTACAGTACAGTACAGGCTAGGATCAACCATTCCATTTTCAAGTATTCTTACAAGCAAGAATAAAGGGGATTAAATTAGTAACAATTAACAAGTATACCTCTGTTATTCTTTGCTTGAGTTGAAGAAAGCTTTCTTTTGAAATTGCCCGGCATGTGCCACCAATTGTAACAGAATCTGGAATAACATTGAAGGCAATACCTCCTTGGATTTTTGTAACACTGACTACCTGCAAGATTATGTTTTGTATATTGGTAATACTAGTGGAAGAGGCACTGTCATGTGCAAAGCATTTCAGAAAACATATTATATAATTTCCTTTTATTAAACAAATAATTGGGCACTGCAAGAAGAAGAATATGATTTATTATCCTTCAATATGAAAGAAAATGTCATTCTGTGCAGAACCTTCACCTGAAAATAGAAACTCAAAGAAGTAGAAGAAAATGTTCAAGCAATGCCAAATAACAAAGTCATTGCCAAGAGAATAATTCAAAGAAACAAGCATGATGTATACAAAAATGGTTTGTTCCAAACAATAAAGCCTGCAATTTAACTATGGCAGAGTATAGATAAAATTGATGCAAATGGAAAATGACCAAAAACAGTTATATTTCCTTCTACTGATTTAAGTTTGTTCTACTGACACCAATAACAGATAATGCAACCATGAAGAAAATGAGATGAGGGCCTCAAACTTTTCAACGAAAATTTACCAAGACTTTGCACAAGACAGATGAAAGATGCCAGATCATGGAAAGTGGGGTCAAAGACTTGATGATGAGGCTAAAACAGGTATAGGACATACACAGGTACGCCAGATTACACAAAGGTTTACTTCAATTCGAAAAAGGCTAAAAACATTCATTGTGCTCTTTCTCTGTGTGTGTGCTGTGTTTGGAGTGTTGAGGGGATCAGCCTTGGATGAATGTTTTCATGGACTACCTGTGTATCCAAGGGATCAGTCTCGCGTGAAACCAGATGTTGTAAACCAACAATCACATTAGAAGCTGCTAAGATCGGGTCAATCGTCTGCTGAGGAATGGCAGCATGACCCCCTTTCCCACTAATTATTGCCTCAAAGAAAGCGTTTGCAGCCAAAATAGGGCCAGCCCTAGAGGCCACTGTACCAACAGGGAAAGGTGAAGAGACATGAAGTCCAAAGATTGCTTCTACATTCTCCAGCACTCCAGCTTCTAACATTTTCGTTGCTCCGCCACTTACTTCCTCAGCTGGTTGGAAAACAAGCACAATTGTTCCCTATCCAAATGAGAACAGTGAAAAAGAGAGACGGATTAAGCAACAGATAGAGAATGCAATATCCGTAGCAAATCTGGCAGTTTATATTTTCTAGCAGACTCCAAGCCCACATCAAGCAACCGTGGCAGAGCCAGAAAAGCAACAATAACAGTAATAAGATAAAAGAATTTAACAAAATAAAATAATAATAATAAAAACTGGAAAATTGATTCATTATATATTTCCATATCAGTGCAACTAAATATGGCATTCTCTAATACAACTAAATTTCCATTCATCCATTGATTTTTAATTTGATTTGTTCTTTAAAATATGCAATTGAAAATGCACTCTTTGGCAGAGATGCAATTGATAGACGCAAAGTAATGTTGCAGCTAAACATGGATGGGATATTGCAAAATTTTGTGCACTGCAGCATCAAACATTAGTTGTAATCCACTCGGTAGTAGAAAAAATAATGGCAGAACAAATGATGGAACCTGCTGGATTTAGGTTCCCTAGTGTATATAAACCATCTTAGATGGTGAAAACTAAGAATGAAAAATGGATAATTGTAAGAAAAACTAAAACCCTAGGGGGCAGTTTTCTTAGAAAATTAAAACCGTGGAAGGGGTGGCTATGTAGCTCCACCTATGCCTAGCAGTAGATCTGACTCTTAGAAATTTTGTAAATTGCAGTTTTATTTACATTATGCAGAAATAAGTAATACAAGCTATGAAGGTCATATTACAATTGTCATAGTGCTGCCTAGTGGCCCTCAACAATCTTCTTCTTGTTATTATGATACTGGAACTTTGTCATCATTTTTTTTCCCAATTGCAGTATTTCTGCATTTAGCCCACTCCTTGCAAGCAAATTTTCGTTTTCTGCGGCTCATCAGAATCAATCTGCCTCTTCCCTCTCCTTTTCTTTCCCTCCTACCAACATAGTGTTAATTTCCACAAATCATTACACGTACTTGCGCTGTCACATGATTTAAACAGGAGGCATCAAAGTCCTTCGGGAAAATAAATCAGATTAATTTAAGTTCTTCATGTGAGACATATCAAGTGTGTTTCTTACAACTTCTAAATGGGAGGATCGATATGCAACATGCCGTAATATGATTCCATACAGATAGATACCAAAATTCTATAATAAAAGAGATCCAAAAATCAAAATCATTAAAACATAAGACGACTATATAATAGGAATCAACATTTTGGAGAAGATCTGCCAATCAAATAAAGCCAAAAGAAAAGAAAAGAAAGAAAAGAAAAAACCTGTATTTGGTGGCGAAGCTCTTGAAGCATCTTTGCAGCACCAAGAAGCATGGCAACATGTGCATCGTGGCCGCAAGCATGCATTTTACCAGGAACCTTGCTCTTGTGCTCCCACTCTACACCTTCCTGTTTCAATCAAAAGTTAACATACCCCAGTACTTTCAACAATTCCCTCCCAGTCTTACTAGAAAATTAACAAAATAATACAGTATTCCAGCAACGCCAAATTGTAACATTTCTATTGCAATCATTACCAAAATCCAACACCACTAGTTTGCAATATCAATTTTCGTTGATTCAAACTACAATAATCAGTAAGGAAATATAATGGAAGCAGACCTCGATGGCTAGAGCATCCATATCTGTTCTTAATGCAACAAAAGGAGGCTGACCAGTCCCAATATAACCCACGATACCAGTAACGGCAATAGGGTATTTGTAAGGGATGCCCATCTGGTCAAGTTCAGCTCTGATAAGTTTACTAGTCTCAAATTCCTCAAAAGCGAGTTCTGGGTTCTCGTGTATTTTCCTTCTAATATTGACCATCCAATCAAAAACCTCTTTCTTGGCGAAGTCCAGAAAGTTAACCGGGATTTGAGCCAGCTCTTCATGTCTTAAAGAAATATTTGAGTAACTGGATGCTGGCATAAGCAGGTGGAAAATGAAAAGCAAAGAGAAAAACTCGTAAAAACCCATGTGTTTCCTGTTGGCAGAGATTTCGGGTACCTTGAAGACTGAAGATTAGTTTCAGACTTCTAGCTCGGGGAAAAATAATTGAGAAAATCCAAGCAACTTGAGACCGGCACGTTTGGAGTCCATACGGAGCAGTTGATGCCATGTACAATATCGTCAAATAATATGTATATCTATACACGTGTTCTCTCTCTTTGTCGTTTCAAGCAAGCGATTTGATGGATAGATAAATCTATCGAACTTACAAAAAGCTCTACGGAGTACGGGTCAAAAACCCGTTTCAGAATCCGCATGGAGCATGCGAATTTCAAACAATTTTCCTTTTTTTTTGTTTATTATTTTTATATTTTTTGAAAACATACAGTAACATGAGAAGCCTGCCAGGCTTAAAATCCCACTTCAAGTTCCCAATCTTAATGAACATTGAACGTTAAAATTTGAATTCTATAATAATAATAATTAATTATTATTAATTTAATCGGTTTTAGTAGTTAATAAAAAATAAATAAATAAATAAAATACATGAGTACTTACGCACTTTTAACTCTTTTCTTTAAATAATTTATATAAAAAAAATTAAAATATTTAATATCACTAATAATTTTTTTTAAGTTATATGTAATTAAATACTACTCTAAATATTACTTTCAAAATTAATTAAATTTAATAAACACTTGCATATAGAATTAATTGTTAACCATTATACGGTAAATCTTTTACCGTCTTGACTTAGACTAACGTGCTAAATTAATAAGATAATATTTTTTAAAAATTTATATATAATTTTGTGATTCCATCCATACTAAAACTATTAAAATATTTTATTAAAATATAACTTTATTATTACATGTTAAATAATTCATTGTTTGGATTCCTTTTAAGTTTCTATGAGATGTTGTTTATAATATTAATATAATCTTTTATATATCTCATTTATTGTGATTGATTTTGTAAAATATTTTAAATAAAAAAGTCATTATAAATGTTTAAATAATTTATAATAAAATATTAAAAAATTTGCATTTGTTTACGTAAAAATCAATTTTAATCTAATTTCTTTAATACAATTACAATGAATATTATTATTTAAATAAGTACATTGAATTTATTTTTTGATTAATTTAACATATATTTAATAGATTAATTTATATTTAATTGATAAATTAATAAAATATAATGCATTTTTAGTTAATCAAATGTGTATTCAATAAAATATTAATATATATTTTATAAAATTAATAATAAATTATTAATTTATCAATTAACTGTTAGAGATCAACCTAACATTGAGCCCTAAGATTTGCAAACTATTCAATCAAAATTGGGGTTTGAGTTTTGATATCCACAATTTAGTTCAAGTTCCATTGAGGATGTAATGTTAAAGTAATCAATAACTACATAATACTAAAAACATATTAAAAATGAATGGAAGTATGTCATGTACACACATGTACTAGTTAGTAATTACCTATTAAATGAAATATTTGGGATAATTGCCTATAAATTAGGGTAACCAACCATCAAATGGAAATAATTGTCCACTTAAAGTCCATAAAAAAAAACAAGATTTGTACATAATAAATATAATTTGTACAAAGATTTATTCCTTAGTATTATTGTGTATTTTTTATTTCTTTAAATACCACACAAATTCAAAACAAATATCATTGCACATATAAATGAACAAAAATTAAATTTTAAATATATATTTTTAAAAAAATTGCTAATTGATTGTCAATTAACACCATAAAAAGAGCATCATCGTATAATTTCTCCAGCTGCACGTCACTCAAATCATTGGAAAACTAAGCCACTTCTCTGCTATTTAGTTTAAAAAAAAATGATATTTAGTGGCCGTTCATGTAGTGTGGTATTATTAACATAACTGGTCTGATAGTACTGAATCTAAACGGCGGCGTTCTGAAATCAGCGGAAAGCAAAACATCCGTCCATTAAACTGCACAAACCAATCAAGTGGATGGCACGTGTAAGTCAACTACGTGATGAAAAAGGCAAAGCGTCTTCCTTTTCTCTATCTCAAACACAGACGGAACACGCCTAGGGTAATTCCCGATCCAACCTAACTCTCCCTCTCTCCCATCTAATTCACCGATCTTTCTCTGTTCTTTCTTTTAATCAAAATCTCCAATCAATTGAATTTCAGAGGTACGTTTGCATATATAAACTACATATAATTTGTATCATTTACACGTATATATATGTCGTTAATTGTATCTGATCGTTGGTTGAACGAATAGTTTCGATTTCGATCGTACTTCGTTGTTTTAGGTAGATCGGCTGCGGAACAATTGATTTAGGGCTTTGGATGTTCTAATAACATTGATTTTAGTTTTGATAGGAAAAGATCGAGGGTTTTGATTAATCGCGGAGAATCAATCATGTTTAGTCGGATTTTTGGAAAACCTAAGCAGGAAACCAATGCCCTAACCACGCTCGACAAGTTAAATGAGGTATGACAACTTACAGTGGTTTAATTTGTTTAGTTATCTGTTTATTTTCTTTTGTTGTTAAATGTATTTTTTTCCCTCATAATTCAACAATCAGGTGTGCTCTTTTGGGTTTTGGGTTGTACTATGATTTTAATCTTGATTTGGCTGCGAAAATTGGGAAGAATTTATGGCATAGAAGAAGAGATAGTTGTTTACTAAAGATTGATCTCTTTGGATAAAAGAATGAAATTTCAAATGTTGATTACATTTTTTTTTCATTAAACTAGCAACATAAAGGAGCAAGAACCAGGGCCAACTCTTTCTGGCTGCAGAAATCATAATCTTACTTCATTCTGAGTTTACAATTTTCGTTGAAAATCAGGTCCTTGCAAGGTTTGCACCATTTTTTTTATTTGAACGGGACGGATGACTTTGTTGTTTTCTTTATGCACTTGGTCTGTGTAGAGTTAATTGAAGTGTAATTTCTGGTTCATCATTATGCTTGCAACAAGTCCACGTTTATTCCAATCCAATATCCTGATAATTTTGAAGACACCTTTATAACGATCTGAGCTAGTTCTTATGACTTCCCATCTCTGTGATATGGTGAAATTAGTTATGATTTTGGGAATGGAAGCTTTTCCAAATTTTAGGCCTAGGAATGCATATATATATATATATATATATATATATATATTATCTTCTTATATCTTATGTCACTGTTTCCATTATGTATTCATTGAGATGTATATGACCGGTTCATGTATTTTTCCATATAGCTTAATCCAAAGTGTATATTCTGTGCATGTCCAGACTCTTGAAATGCTAGAGAAAAAGGAGAAAGTACTCCTGAAAAAGGCTGCTGCAGAGGTTGAAAAGGCCAAGGACTTCTCCAAAGCAAAGAACAAAAGAGGTATGGTTGTCAACTGCTTGGAAATTATTGGGGTGTCCAACATTTTTCTTTATTTATATTAGTCTGAGCATTCATTATGTATTTTTTATGAAGGAAGTATCAACCATGTTATTTGTTATTTTGCTTAGTTTCTAAATTAAATTTTCTGATGCATGTTGCATGTTTGACTCAGAAGCTATGAGAGTGATTTTTATAGGATTATCATGCCTGTTGCTTTATCTATGCCAAAGCATCTTTGTATGGTATTTTATGACTATTTTTTAGTTGTATTTACATTTTTTTCAATGAATCACTATATTGCGCTGAAGATTTTTGAAATTCATTTAGGTGTTTCTCATGTTGGTTGTGAAATCAGTGTTAGTCCTTCTGATACTCAAAATTTTGCATCATTTTTTTCAAAGTTTTGGTGCTTATTGTTTTAAGAATTTACCTATTTTTCTGCCATTCAGCGGCTATACAATGTTTGAAAAGGAAAAGGCTATATGAACAACAAATAGAGCAGCTTGGGAATTTCCAGTTACGCATTCACGATCAGGTGAGAAAGATATTTAACCTTAGATTTAGCTCTCATTTGATTATTCTAAAGTTGCTAATATGTAAATATTGCAGATGATAATGCTGGAAGGTGCAAAAGCCACAACAGAGACTGTAGATGCATTGAGAACAGGAGCATCTGCAATGAAGGCTATGCAGAAAGCTACGTATGTGTCTGATTATTTTGCTTTGGCATTTCCAACATTTTCACTGACGGTGTTTACTGGGTTTTAGTGTTTGAAATTTTCATGCTACTTGAATTAATGATAAATTTTTCTATGCTTCCTGTTCTTCTGCATATTCTTTAAACAATTTTTCGTATTGCAGTAATCTTTAGAATATGATTATGTGGTGTAATACAATTTGCTTTTATCACATGTATCAAAGGTTATGCTTGATTGCTTTTTTCTGACATTCCTGACCAAGTTTTTGATTGAATGATATTGATTTGGAAGCACTGTAGTCAGTTTGTTTGGTTTTATGTGTCTGTGCTGTAACTCTAGCAAAGAATTCCAATTTTTGGATCTTTATAATCATTCTTGATTTTGTAGTTAATAAAGTTTGCCTTTTTTTATTTGGGTGTGTGCGTGTGTTTTGTGAACCATACTGGAGAGAATCATTTACAGTGTCACAAACTCTAGTTAATAAGTACAGCTAATGCATGTGAAAATGGCTGGTTGTTTTCAGGAATATAGATGACGTGGATAAGACCATGGATGAGATCAATGAGCAGACCGAAAATATGAAACAGATTCAGGAAGCATTGTCAACACCTATTGGTGCTGCAGCTGATTTTGATGAGGTCAATATCGGCATATGTTGAAGCTCGTTTCCTAAGAGAATAATTTCTTCTCTTTTCTTTCATGTTGCAATTATGTTGAGTAGATATACATTCTGAACAATTGTTGGTCTTGCAGGATGAATTGGAAGCAGAACTTGAAGAACTGGAGGGTGCTGAGTTGGAAGAACAGCTTCTTCAGCCTGCAACAACGGCTCCTGCAGCTCCATTGCAGGTCCCTGCTGGCAGGCAACAAGCTCGTCCTGTTCCTCAAAAGCGCACAGCTGAGGAAGATGAGCTTGCTGCTTTACAGGCTGAAATGGCACTTTAAGCAGGTACTTAATCCTTTTATTTCTGGCTTCCATTTAATTTGGTGCCTCCAAAAGCTAGTGGTCTAATGGCTAGTTTGGTGCTTTTTGTACTTTTAATTAATTTTGAAAGCACAATAGCTAAAATGTTTGGTAAATGCCTACTTATACATTGCATCTAGTGATTCATACCTCAAAACATAATGAGTTTTACTACAAAGTAAACAAATATAAAAAAAGTCTGCATGTTTTTTTTTCTTGCCTATTCATTTTGTTGACTGCAGTATGCTGTTGTCTAGGAAGTTAGATGTTGTCTCGGAAGTTATGATTGATTTATTGTCTCAAACTAGTGCAGGTGTTATCATCAAGAATGAAGAGAGAATTTAAAAGACTGGCCATCCAGCATTGTGGAGATTTATGCTCTACATCGATCTCAGGATTTGTGTGCATTCAATGGACACTGTATATAAGAGAGATTGAGTAAACTAAACTTAGTCCCATTCTAAATATGTATCCTCTATTCTGCTTTATAGACCTTTTTAATCTGAGCTTGTGTTTTGATGTTATTTTTTACTTTCCTTCTCCCCGTGTGAAAATGTTACAGGCCTTGGTGGCTATTACACATCTCATGAAGGTACTGCCAGGTTAATAATGTTGAACTGGTTTGAAAGCATATACCTATTAGTGAGGAAATTGCAAATCGGTTTACGTTCATGAGTGCATTTGTAGTAGTCAAATCATTTTACATTCATGGATGTACGTATGTTAGCGATAATCTGTTTTAAGTGCAGCTTTTTTTAAATTCTACGTTGATTCAACCCCATGTTCAATGCAACTTAAGCTTTTATGCTGACTTCTCTATCAAGGTATAGGAGCCTATCTGAGCCTTATCATCTTAAGCTTTTGGGCCAATTAGTAACTGGACATTGCATGAATGCTGGTTTAATCAAATGGTATTGTGTTCAAATCCCCCTATTATATTACTTTAAATATAAAAAGTTAAGTTAGTGTTTGTTGTGGTGCTTGTGTTTCGCGTGCGAGCCTTATACGCAAGGGATACATTATTAGAGACTAAATACCATTGTTAGGCTTACCTGGTGGCATAAATTTTGACTCAAATGACTTATTAATGATAAATATGTTGGTCTCTCGTACCTAGTAGTCCAAGCATGTTCTTGCTTGACACATTATAGACCTATCCTTACCACCCCATTGCTATGCTCTACATGCTGGGCTTGTTATATTGGTTCTACATTTGGAGTTATTAGGGAATTTCATTTCATCTAAATCTTGAATTTAGTATGAATTCATTTACCAGTTGGCCTTTAATACACAATAGTTTAAATAAAGTTAGTTCCTCTACAAAGAATATATTGAAGCAAGGAAAGCCGGGGAATGTTTAATATGCGAACTAAAATCTTCCAAACTGATAAAAAGTCGCACTAAAATCTAACCTCGGCAACATGACTCAATAATCATATTATGATGAGAACATTGACTATGTAGTATAGGATCATGCAACAGCATTGCATAGTGACTGAAACTCTAATTATAAGAATAAATGATCAGGTAAAATATGCAGAGGCCATCAACCGTTCAGTTGCAACAAACTCATTCCAGACTGTGTTCAACGTTCTCAACAGTCAGAAACAAGGTGGAGGCACCATAAGCACTTACCCAAAGATACTCCAGGTCCTCTCAGATGGGACCATAGCTATTTATTGTTGCTTTACGGGTTTTCCCTGCAGATAGGAGACTTTCAATGATGTGGCATAACCTGAGTACAAAAACACAGAGTCATTCCAGTTCATATTGAATTTTTATAGAACTTCATGCAATCCTTCAACTATATTGGCGTATGGCAATCAGTATCAGGTAATTTGAATTTTGATTAAACCGTGACAAGATTTGAATAAATAAAGCAAACACATTGAATACCATCACATAAATCTTAGGAATTCAAACGAGATAAGTGAGAAATTAAAACAGGAAAAGAAAAGGAAGCAAACATGCAGACCATCGTAACTTGCAGCTATCCATTACACTCACAAGGAAAAAGTCTTGTGACTCAAAAGATTTCAAGAATCTTTTCACGCTTTTCCTCCAATGAAAGACCCCTTTTCTTAGACTGCACCACAATTGAAAGAAGAAAATGAAACTTTTCAAGACCACATTTCCATCTAACGTTTAGTGACAAGCTAGTGCAAGAAGCAACACTAGATCTCCATGATCTTCAATTTTTCATATACAATGATGCCATCTATTTTCAGGGCCAACAACATAATTACAAGACAGCTCTTTATTTTTGGCTTTTGTCATCTTCTATAATTAAAGATATCAATATAAACTCCAATTCATATAACATCCATGTAGCTAAGCTTTTCTTCATGCACCTTGAAGACATTCCCAAAAACTATATGATGCGACAGTATCCGTATCAATCTGTTTGACCGATGAGATATTGTAGTAGTAGACACAACGTTTCTTCTAATCTCATTATACGTTGTCTTGCTTTCTAGAAAAAAAAATCCGTAACAAATTCATCACGTCAACCAAACAAAAATTTTCTGTAAAAATTATAGGAGTTCTCAAATCCTGATTCCTAATTACCTTTTATTTTCCTGCGTTTTCTCACCAGCCAAACAAGTATTAAAGTTGACAAGTGAAACTTTGAAGCACGTGCTACAATTCCATAAGTATGATAAGAAGCACACAAATGTTTTAACTATAAATTAATTAACAAAAAGAAATGATTCATGAACAATTATTCCAATCAACAAGCTACGCTTACTACTTGATTAAAGAATTATTGAGCGACATAGAGAGATTCATTTACCATTGAAACGATTCGCAGCCAAGCAACGCGCACTCTCTCTCTCTTGCTGCATTCAATTCAGAAACCAAGCTGAGTCGTGTGCGACCGAAGACACTAGATAAGCCGGTGAGTCCTGGTTGTGGCGGGAAATACCTTTTCCATTTGATTGTTAAATTACTTAAAATAGCCATTTGACAACGTGGAAAATGGCTTTCAACTCCTAAAACGGGTCGTTTTGATCGCTTTGGTACACGATGGCAAGGGGTCGAAGACGGGGTGGGTGGCTTTATTAAATTTCGAAAAAATTTTGATATAATTGATATAGTAAATTATATAATTAATAAAATAAATAATATAAGAGTTGATGCATGTACCGCGGGGTAACCACGAAAGAAATCCTGAAAGTTTGAAATCTTTGCCCTACGTCATTATTATTGTTTTGACTTTTTGGAAGCATTGAAAGATCTAGTCAGCGAATACAGATTCTAAATGTTTTTAGAAAAAAAAAGGAGAGAAAGAGAGAGACGACAATCGAGTTAATAAGGAGACAAGTCCACGACAATACATATAGTCTTAAGCATTGGCTCGACGGACACATCGTCTGGATTATCATATATGTAGGTATACAGGAATATATACACATTATATAACCTTCTTCTAACATATCATTCATGCTATGTCAACAAATTATACGGTGCAAATCAACATCGATATACATACATACATATGTATGTATGTATGTATATTTTCATAATAATACATTCTTAATTTAAATAGAGATGCAAATTTTTTTAACTATTGAATTTATATAATTTAATATTTAATGTTACAAAATTTTATTTATTTTTTTAAATTAAAGGATAAAATTTGTGTGTGTTAAAAATTTGAAAGTGAAGATACAAAAAAACAATGATTGTTAACTAAGTATTTAATATAAACTTTAGCTTCTCTTTGAATTCGCGAGAAAGAGCAAATCTTCCCCGTAGTCTAGTCTAATATAATATTACAGACGCCATTATCATTGAGGTATCAAAGTTTAACGTCAAAACCCCAAACCGATTATTTAGCTTTTTGACTCTTTTTAACATTTATTAGGTTTCGTTCAAAGTACCGACAATTCCACGAAGCAAAATGTTATCACACAGTCGATTCACAATTCAACTTTGAACTTGGGGATTCATGTATGACATGTCTATACCTGGGCATTGATTTCCTCAAAAGCAAAGCTAATTACTAGTCAATATATGTATCCTTTTTCATAGACAAGTTGTCTGTGTGCTTGTGTTTCTTTATAATAGATAATAAAGAGGATGTACAAAGTGAAATTGGCTGCACTCGTCAAACATTGTTTTGAGTCTTTTTAAACATTTGAAATTCTTTAATTAATGAACACATTGGCCACTTGTAGCTAGCTCTTGCTCATTGGCGTGCAATTTTACATTTGGGTTAGTATATGTGCATGCATTGCAACAGTAACAAGTAAATTGATGTGGCTGAATTCTGTTGAATTACGGAGTGAAAAATATTACAACCATCAACCAACAGAAATATGTTGTACGTATGTATTAATTTCTGCACTCTTTGTTACTTTTTGTTATTGCCTTAGGAGTGCTGGTTAAGCATCAGTTTTGGATGGTTTGTTAACCCAAAATAAACACACAGAAAGCATAGGAAATAAAGCACTTAGCGCTTCTTGCCGTGCATGAACTGCCTTAGTTTTTCAGTGATTTTGCAAGAAACAACTGATTGGCTGTGGCTATCTATCCTTCGGTTATTGTCAGAGGAGAAAAACGTTTTCTTATTCTTTGATTTGCAAACTTTTGTGACCACTGACCGGTCAGATTTGCAAACTCAATTTCTTGACCACGTGTTTACAGATTCATGAACGTTTCACCAAAGCACTTTTAATAAAAATAAGTCGAGGTTATCAAGCTAATAATCTGTTTTAATTAAATCTCAAAAGACGTTTCATGAGAGAACACGTATGTTAAGTGTTTCTTCATATTCAAAAAAAGTAGTTTAACGAATTAACACAATAAATATTACCTATACAATCTGAAAACAATGAATCTCCGCTGAGAAAGTTACCAAAACCATATATTAAGGTAGACAGTGAATGAACACTTAACTAAAACATCTGATAATTTCTAAATTACCGTGTCTCGTCCGAAATATTGTGCGCTATTACTTCCGATGGGATAGTAATTACCCAAATCTGTATCAATTTCATTGCTTGCCTTCTGAAAATCAAATCCATGCAGAAGTTCATAAGGGGACACAAAACCAAAATCCAGTAGACTTCCTTGTTCTACAGCATCTCCATTGGCAGGCCACGAGACATAATTGCTTTTCATAGTTAAAGAAGATGGAATGGAAAGATTTGGAGCTTCTTGAGACGACGACACAGTACTACTGTAACTGTTATTTGCACTTGTATGATCATAATAGGAAACTCCCTTGAGCTCTGAAAATGTTACTTTCTTTGCATCCAAATTTATCCCTTCCTTGGGAGCAAGATAATTTTGCTGGCAAATATTGTCATTTACATACCCAGAATTCACGCCGAAGTAATTAGTTGAATTTCGATAGTCACAGCTTCCAAATTCAGGAATTGAAGAAGAAAACTGTGTCGAATTCAAATGAGCGTTACTGTTAGTGTGTGTATCATTGTTGTTGCTGTTGCTGTTAATTAGACCGACCTCTCCTGCCAAGAGCCTTTTCTTCAGCTTGGTATTCCAATAGTTCTTAACATCATTGTCTGTTCTTCCTGGCAATTGAGAAGCTATGACAGACCACCTAGTCCAATTACATGGTATGTATACATATTAACAAAACAATAGACAGCACATACAATATGATAAATATTTTCTACAAAAAAATAAAAGAAGAAATATGCATGAAATTAAATTAACTTGCCTACTTCCCATGCTATTATAGAGAGAGCAAATGGTGTTATCTTCTTCCTCAGAAAATCCTCCATGTTTGATATCTGGTCTTAGATAATTTAGCCACCTGAGACGACAACTCTTCCCACATCGATTAAGGCCTAAAACACAGAGAAGAATGCAATGAAGAATATTTATGATAATTATTTTTGAAGGAGGAGAAAACTGAATTGAACGATGACTAATAACCTGCTTTACGGGGTAAAGCAACCCAGTTGCCATCAGTTCCATGAAGCTCTAGGTAATGCTTGAGAATGGTATCTTCTTGGGGAGACCAAGGACCTCTTTTGACATTAGCTTTGTCACAGCACGGAGCCCTTCCCATCCTCACCACAGTACAAACTAGTGCTTGTTTTAGTTATTGTTTAAGCTGCGAATACAATGATACATCTCTCGTGGTTTTAACGATGGATTAGAATATTTCAATAATTGACTTGGTCTTGACTCTTTTTTAATATCTTTTTTTTAATTTTTTGAATGTTAATCGTCTAGTCATGTCAGAGAGAGCCCAGTCAACGTAGACGCTGGAGAAGGCACGGAGATGCCATGCCTGTCCGGCCGTGCTTGGCAAATGGTTTATTAGCCCTGTCAGTTTTCATTTGCGATATTTTTCGATAAGTCCCTAATGTTAGAAACAATGTCAATTTACACTACTTATTTTTCATATTAGTCACTCAATTCCCCTGTCTTTGACCAACGTCAAACAAGTTACTGTTGACTTCTTCTTCAACATTGTCGACTAAATAAAATTTGAAATTAGCATGACCTAAGAGGTTAACCTTCTAGCAAAAACACAAAACAAACAGTTTCAAATACACACACACACACCAATCAATGTCGCAAGTCTGAAATTGAAAAATGCTCTAAATGGAGGTGAATAACAAAAGTTTGGTCCGGGGACTGTTCTCTTTTCTGACATTGACTACAAAGCTGGGAACAAAAATGACTAGTGCGATTAATTAGATGGAGCAAAACGACGTTGCATGAAAAACAAGCAACTTGGTTGGCATTTACCTCTTGTCCAACGCAAACGTATGACTGAGTAATGAATAAATACTTCCATTCTATCAAAGTTTAACGCGTTTTCAAGTTGACCCGAAGAAGGCCTTGGTTATGATGACTGCTTTTGGGCATTGACTATTAACAGTTGCTGCGGTAAATTATCCTTTTAACACTGAAGGAACATTATTTAGTCAATTGAGAAAGGATAACATTAATAGTAAATAGCATTCTTCGTTGTAAATGTATAAATACACTAATAAAAAAAATTATAAGAAAGAGCGATGATGATAATGTAATCCATACTTTCGTAAAAATTTAAAATATTATTAAATATTTGAAATAAAATATTTTAAAAAATTCATATATTTTTAACAATTTTTTTAAAACTCAATTTTATGATTGATTCTATTTTTGAGATTAATTTCAACTCTTATTCAACTCATATTTCTTAAATCAATCTATTAACTGTTATTTTAATCTTCTTCACTCTTACCTTCATAATTGGTCTTATTGGCACATGTAAAGAATTCATATGGATTTTTTGTTAATTCCCATCATTCCCTCTATTCTTAAAAGGATTCGAGATAGAATCATCAACTACATCAAAAGAAGAAAAATTCAAAAATAAGAAAATTAGCACTAATCTTATACTTAATTAGAAGACCAATCTATATGCTTTATTATTGATTCGTTCAAAAATAATTTAACTACATCTTTCTTAACTTTAGTCAAATGTTGCTCATTCCTTTTCTCAATGTGTTGCTAAGCACTCTCGTTTAGTTTCTTCACCATTTTGAATTTGTAATATCATTGTGAAAAGTTATAATTTATATTAAATAATCTTAACCTATTGATTAAAAGAATTAAGAACTAATGGTAAATAATTTGACTTAATGTCCACTAATGACGAACAAAAAATATAAGAAAAAAGGTTTGAACCCAACAAAAAAAAATTCTGATAAGTTCATAAAATTCTTTAAGCAAGCCAAAGAGAAAAATAATTCTCTTAATCTTAATTGTGTAAAATCCAATCTCTTTTATAATATTGTTTATACTTTTTTATATAAGGTTTTTAATTAAAATCCTAAAATAGTAAAAATAAAAGTTTAATATAAAATAATTAAGAATAAAAATTCGAAAATAGTATAAAAAGTAATTAATCAAATATATGCTCGTGAGATATTCCTAAACATACTAGGAAAAGAATAATAAAAACGAATCCTATCGTATGCTTAGATTACATTGTCAAGCTTTTAACACTCTTTAAAACGTAATTTCATACTTGAATTAATCAATTAAGTGCTGCTTTGAATTTCTTTGGTGTATCTCTGTAATTAATCCAATTGTCACGTGCAAAGAGCGCTTGTGAGCTCGTTGTTGTTAATTATCTTCATAGATTTTATATTATTTTATTCAATATTTAATATGAAAGATTTGATAAAGTTAAATGCTATTTTGGCCTGCATATTGATCGCGTTCTCAATAGATTCTTAAATCTTGAATCAAATTAATTTTTTATATTTTAATTAGATAAAGTTGCTTTACTAAATATATCATATGTCTAGTTTCTTGATCCCAAAAAAATAAATCCATATAGTTGAAAAGGCAAGAACAAACAAATATTTGATCTTAAATTGTAATTATTTAAATATAATTAATGTCTTGCTATGTGAGAAAATTTTTAAAATAATCTTATTTTGAAGATCAATTACGTAAGTAATCAACTTTAATTTAATCTTACCAAGTTAATTAGTTTCACTATTTTTGGGCAATTTCACCCCACGTAACCACTTAAACTTGAACTCAAAACACAAAAATGAAAAAAAAATGTGAACATTGTAATACGAACAACACGTGAGCACAACGTGCCATGTCTTGAATAGTGATTTATTAACTTATTTATTTATTTAAATTTTATTATAAATAAATTTAATTTCATAACTTTTTATTTGTTGTGTGTGCGCGCGCGTATGTTATCAAAATTAATTTTTTAAATGATAGAAGTAAGTTTTTCAATTTAAAAAATAAATTTTATTTAATTAAAAACTCTTTTTAAAAAAAAATCAAATTAATTTTTTAATTTAATTTGTAAAAATCAATTTTATAATAATAAATTTATATTTGATTAGGCCTACGCTTAATAAAACTTAATCAAAATTAGCAAAGTTTAAAAAACACAGGTCTTCGTCAAGAATGTTTAATAATAAAAAAATTAAAATTATTTTTATTTGAATATTGTAGTGCCCTAATGGCATTGTCACTAACACGCACTGTGACGCACTAGTTGGTGATGGTAAATATTCTCATAGGGATGGGAAACCACTGTACAAAGCAAGAATCAGGGAGAAAATTGTCCCCAAATTTGAAGTAGAGATGACGATGGGGATAATCTCTGTCCCACTTTTCTGTTTTTATACAATAATGTACTTAAAATATTATATTATATATATTGATTTTTTTATGAACTAAAAGATTAGCAAAATAAAAATATAATAATTAGTTAATTTTTATTGGATGACCGATATAATTATTGAATTACTTTTTTAGTATATTAATATGATATTAAAAAAATAAAATAATTCTCTAGATTTTATTTTTTTAGTCACAAAATAAAATATTTTTTTCATAAATTAATAAAAAATTGAATATCTTTTTCTACAAAATTAACACAAATGTTAATTTAATAAAATTCTAAAAATTGTATTATAATTTAAATTTTTATTATTTTTATTAATAATTAAGATTATATTTTATCAATGTATAGGATGCTTAATGTTTGCATATAAATTAAAATAAATAATTCATTTTTTCACGTTAATTTATTATTTCAAAAATTTTATTTATTTGTTTATATTGGAAAATATAACTGAACGAGAGATAGGGATCCTTACTCTAAAATTACGATAAAATGCAAAGCTACTAATACCGAAGGGAAAGCCTACTGTTGATAACAGCCCATAAAAAGGTTCAACGTGGAAGAGCATTTCAACCTTAACCCAAAATTAAAACTTGGCCCAGTTAATGATTCACGTAAAAAAAAGAAAAATTCAACAATTTCTAATTAATTAAATGGCACTTGAAAATTAATTAATTAAAAGTCAAAACTTGGTCCTATCATGTTACGTGCGGTCCAGCCTATGCTATCAACAAAGTGATGAGGTGACAAAATCTACGATGATTTGTTGGAAAATGTCAAAGTCAAATCGTGGAAACTTATTAATCCTTTAGTCATCACAATTAATTAAATAAAGCTAAATGACCTTACACTCCGCCCCTCAACTAACGGGTTAAAAAAAAGTTGATAAGGTTTTGGCTGATTAAACATTTACTTAAGTTTCTGGAAAACGACCTCCATTTAGGAATAAAACCACTACAGGGTAACTTTGGTTGACGGAAACCGCAATATGCTGGAAAATCGCCCTACAGCACGACCATTTTCTTGTGATTTTCGCTTTGCTTTCTTGTCTTTGGTCATTGTTCTTGCTAAGCTTTAGTTTAAAGTCTAATATTATCCGCCGCTGTTGAGATTTCTTGTTGACATTAACGAGATTTGGAAGGAAGATTGCTCATTTTTTTCGTCTTACTTCTGTAAAAAATTATAGAATCACCCCCACTCTCACCCCCGGTCTATATCCATAAAATATAGGTTGAACTTGGATTGGTTAATAAAAAAACTATGGACGGCTAAAAGGGACTTTAGTATTGAACGAAATCAACCAACACGTTATTGTCTTTAAAATCTTTCGGTGTTAGCCCGTCCAGTGAACAAAAAATATTAAATATCCAAAATTTCATTTTCAAATGACATGGAGTGAAATGAGACGGTAATACTTAATAATTTAAAATTTTTATATTTATTTTATTAAATAAACATAATATATTATTATTTAAAATAAAATTATACTATTATTATTGACCAAAATAAAAGAATATTCTTTGTTAATACTCTTTAAATTTTTAATTTTTATTTAAATAATTTATTGAATATTAATTTTTTTTGTCAATTATTATAGAAAATCTATTTTAAGATGTAATTTATTTTAAAATTGACTAATTTTAAAATACTTTTTAAGATTTTCATCTTAATTTTGAAATAAATTTTAAAATTTTAATTATCTAAATAAAGTGAACTTACAATAATTTTAAATAAAGCCTGGATTCAATTATGCAAATTTTCATAGTAAGTTGATTGAAATAATGTTCCTGAAAACCATAGTCTACTGCTGAATTGGATTCGCTTCACTGTTTTTCAACAAGAAAGAGCATCGATTTTTGGTTCTTACCCCTTGCTTTTCTTTCTTGTTTGGCAGAAGACGACATTCAAATGCAGATATAAACAATCAAATCCAAATAAAATGAGGAAGACATAACACGTATTTACCAATATATTTCCATCATCCAAGTTAGGCTCTTGCTGGTCCAAGTAGACACTCGCTTTAAATGGACGACGTTTGTGTGCGCTGGAGTGGAATAACTTTTTTATTTCTTACAAATCAAAATAGACATTTAACTAACAGTCTTTAATATTATTTTTTATTTAAATAACAATTTATTAAAAACCAACAACCGAATAAACTGCAAGAAACTTCAAGAACAGAGACGGGGGCCATGGCGACCAGACAAATCTGTTGAATTTCTGAAAGAGAAGACTGCTTGTGGATATTCCACAAACAGAGGCCGAGCATGCAATAAGCAGCGCAATTCTTAATGCGACGCGGCCTAGCGGTAGGGCGGCGGAGATGTATACCTACACGTGTATAAGCTTGCATAATATAATAATGAATTATATGTTAACATATTGCCATTGACTGGCCTGACGGCTTGAATTGATTGCCCACTTTCCTCTCAATTATTTTCTCCAACTAATATTGTTTTCCATGATTTTAGTGGGCTCAAAATTAAAGCGGGTGCATTATCTATAATTTACTTAATTCTGGAAATCCTTATCTACGCAGTAATCTGAATCAGCAACGATATTTGCTTCTGCTCTCCGGAACATGCTGCCGTTCCAAATTCCTTTACCTTTTCTGGTGCAACAGTTGGGTAAACAAAATCCAAATCTGAAGTCATATCCCCACCACCACGCTCAGGTTTCCCAAAGTGATGAAAATTACAGGCACTGAGATAACTACGTTACGCTCCATTGCTCCTCCGAGTCTGAACAGAACCTACACGTTTACGCTCATTTTCACTGATAAACAAGGACTGAACTCTGACTATTGTTAATCAATTCCAAGTAGTAATTCTGCTTTGTCACTGTCAAGACTTTAAACACTCGAGAACCCTCTGGGAGTCGTAGGATTGCCCTTCGTCCCGGGCGATCTAACGTCAAGCGTACGACAGCATCATCAAAAGAGACGTAGTTTCAACAATCTACTGCTCAAGTCACTGCACTTGCCCCCAAAGTAGAACCGAGAAGACTTTTTCTTTATATTTACATGTCTCTTGATGTTGCGTGCCGGCAGGGTTATATAGATTGCAATCAAGTAAAGTTGAAACTAGGCATGCTGACAAAGTCCTTCTTTATCAGAGATATTTATTTAATTTTTATTGTTATTTCCACTCCATAATTCCCAACCTCACTATTGGGCCACGGTAACCCATACGCAAAAACAGAAGAATCCCGGACCATTTCTTGGGCACAAAAATATACATTGCATTAATCGCAAACAAAATACACCAAGTGCGCAGATAACGAATACCTTGGAAATTTTCACAATAGTTTTTACAGGAGCATTCTTCAGCAACTTATAAATTACACGATAAAATCCAGACTGGAAAGGGGATAATCCATTATGTCTTCTGCTACCTATACAAAAGCTGCCTTCTGATTCTCAACTCCTTGATAAGAGAATTCCCAGCCATTTACTTAATAGTAATATTAACTTAAATTAATTTTAATTAATATGTACAGAATCTTCAATTTGTTGCTTCCAAAAAAAATAATCCGCCATTTCATTCTTCTCTTTCTTCTTCTTCTTCGTCGTCGTCCTTCTATAGATACTACTCACAGTGAGAAGAACAACCGACCAATAAACCCAACAAACTTGATTCAACATTCCGCCAACACTAGGAAATCATTATTAGATACTACTCACAGTGATGGCACTTCGACCCACTTCCATTTGGATTGCCTCACTTCGCTTCGTTAATCAGCTCCGAAACCCACCCAACATCCGGAGCTCCCCTAGACGGATCCAGGTCAACCCGATCCAGAGAATTCTCTTTGCTCAATTTCTCAAACATTTTAGCACGCAAATCCCTCCCCGACTCTACCCTCTCCATCACAGGCTCTTCCTCGCAGCAAGCATCCAAGAAATCAAGGTAGCCAATACCGGCTCGACCCGGCGTACGAGGAGTGGCAGGCAGACTAAAGAAATCGGGTCGTAGCAAGGACCCTCTTGGAGATCCGTACCCCGATGGGGTGCCCATTTGCACATTCCAAGAGGATGGCAAAGACTTGAGCTTTCCAAGTTGTAGATTCCTCAACGAAGCCACCATTTCATTGACGGAGCTCGAACCAAGTGAACGACTCAGGGAATGACTCATCGGCGACTCCGTCGGCGGACTCACAGGAGGAGAAATCGACTCCGGAGAAGATAAAAACGACAGAGTTTTAGCGCGAGGAGAATCTGCACTTCTTGGGCTCTGTTGAGGCAAGATCCTAAGCTGCTCTAGCGTGTGAGCGAAGAAACAAACCCTTCTTTTACAAGTAGGCCCGTCTTTGCATGTCTGCGTACGGTATCGAGCAGGATGGAGCCAGCACTCAAACACGCCATGAGCGAACTCACATGCGTCGCCTTTCTTGCAACTTCCCTTTCGAAAATCGGGGCAGGCTGTACCCGAATAATGATACTTACGCGGGTCACGCCTCCGAGCTTTTTCTCCTGGGTGAGCGTACGGACACTCTGTCCAGTCATGGGACCTGCCCCGCGCGCACTTCCTCACCTTGAACTCGTACATGCGGAAATGATCGCACGAGTAAGCATCAACAGGAGAATCCGGATCCAGATAGGAGATATCGCCGTCGGATTCCAAATCCGTGTCGTTTGATGGCAAGTAACGATGGAGTGCCGCGAAGGCGTCTTGGAGATGGTAGATGTTGTTATAATCAGGGCTGCTGCTCGCATTGCTGTTTAGGGATTGTGTAGAGAAGATACCGTCGGCCGTTGGAAAATCAGGGAGTTGAGGCCATGGAGGAACGTGTACCGTTGGGTTCGGACGGGGAGGTTCTCCGAGCATCATTTTCAGTTTGTATTTTTCGGTAGTGGGTGCTCTTGTTTAGGGGAACAATGGTTTCGCTTTGGCCGTGTTTATAAACAGCAGAAGAGTTAGTTTTAACCGCGGTTAGCAACCGCGGTTAGGTTAAAAATCTTGGAGCCGGCTTTTGTAATGCGTTTAAAATAAGGGAAGCGTTCGAGAAACCTGGCTGTTATTAAAAGTCCACGAAAGTGGGATGCAGATGCTCCACGTTCTCGAGTGTGTGCAACGTGGCATACTAGCATCGAAAGGTGGGGAAAGTATGTGACAGGTTCTGTCATCTGTTAGCATCGGCTTGGAATACGTATTTGGGCCACGCCCCTGGTGTTTCTGAGTCGGTGGAACATGAGGCGGAGAATAAGGACAATAACAAAGAGTTAAAAAAAAACAGAAAATCGTACTTTCTTTGGTAAGTGAAAATTAAAGGTTTCCGGATTTTTATAAATAAACGCAAATATTTACAACTTTACCCTCCCAAGAAAGCTGTTTCCCTTCCCTTGTGCTTTGACAAGAGGTAAAGCATCTATACCCGATAACTCTAGAAGAATCTACTAATCGCATTTGCATTGTAAAATTCCCCCATTATCACCTTACAAGTTGAGTAATAATAATAATAATAATAATTAATCACAGTAATAAATAACTTAAAATTTGCTTAATTCTTCTTCGATATTCACCTTATAAAAACATTATTTGAGTTTAAAATGTAATTATGTGAATTTTTACTTAATTTTTCAAATTAAAGATTGTTTAGTTGTATTTTTGGACAATTTTGTATTATAATAAAACAAAGAATAATTTAAAAAACTCACCGAACAAATAATTCCGTTCTGTATAAGGTAATTGATGATTCATAAAGAAATCATATTTTATTACATCTTTCCTTAATCTGAATTATTCTCTAGTTGGCCAGCATTACCTCAACACACAAATATTGAACCATGTATGATAATTAGTCAGTAATAATATTTTTTTTCAAAAAAGAAAAATGCAGCATCAACCATCACGTTGTAAATGTACAATCAATCACATGATCGATTCCCCATGGGGCCCAACAAAATTGATAGATGACCCACTCAAGCAAATATGTTGATCGCTTGTTGTCGATTGCACAAATAGCACTTTCGCATGCTATGTTAGCATACATAACTACATTTTCACACTATGCAGTTGTGGAAGAGTCGTTTGGATTCATTATCCTATGTTAGTACTGTAGTTTTAATATTATTATTATATTTTTAAATGTTAATTTATAATAATTTTAAAGTCAAGATAAGGTAGTGTTTGATAGTATTAAATATGTAGTGTTAGCTTTAAAACTATTTTGCATTATATCAATTCTTTTAATACCGGGAAAACTTTACTCCCGCGTACATGAATATCTAATATTTTTTAAAAATTATTTTGCATTATATTTAATAATTAAAAAACAATGGGGAGCTTGTGAATTTAGGTGGAACAGTTTGTACACGTGTAGATCAGCGGAGGGGTAAGAAGGAAGGTGGGTATGTGGACTAAATGAGTGCAACCGAGGAGAAGGCATCAAAATCTTTACTGGTTTCTTTTAATTAAAAAAAGCTTCCGAATTTTTGAAACTTATGGTTAAGCTTTCCTCCAAGCACCTGGCGCTCCATGCCCCATTTATTTCGGACACTGACCCAACATTGCAGTACTAAGCGCCTCTTTTATTGCGGCACGTAACTCCTGCCATGCGCTCTATTCTCATTTCTCAGCGCCACCCTTGCCTCGCCAATGCCAGTGCCACTAATTCTCAGTTGTTGTTTCAACTTTTGGTGGCAGAAGTGCATTCTAGAATGCTGTTATGTTCCTAGTCTAACATCCGCTCTTATGATGCATTTAAGCTGGATTAGGATGGCAATTTTGTCTAAGCTCATAATTATTGATGACTATGGACTCTTATTAATCGTAATTAGTGGACGTCTCTTTTGAATCTAATCACAGAGCAAAGCAGACAAACGAATTGGGTTAACTTCTAATCCATTATGTATCGCCAATATAACGTCAAATCCTGGCAAATATTCTAGATAGAAGGATAAAACGATTAAATCAAATACATGGACCCATTAGGATTTTTTTTTACTTTTATTTTCTTAAAAATATAAAATAAAAAAATATAAATATAAATATAAACCATCAGATAATGCTTCATATAATGCTGCTCAGTGTCCAGTCACAATTATATCATCAATCACAGTCAAAGACTCGACGTCTTGACCGCGATCACACTAGCCTTACATTTGAGAAATATATAACAAACCCTAATCCACATGGTTATGCAAATTACAATAATAAAAAAAAAGAATTTTATTATGGTAAATTATTGATTCTAGTTATTTTCATTGAATCTAAACGAGTTTATTTAATGCCTGTTTTAACATTCCAAAATTAATACTTAAAAAAAATAAATAAATATTAAAATTATAAATTTATATATAATTTTTTTATAATAAAATTATATTATCATTATACGTAATTTTTTTATTAATAATATTTTATAAAATTTTTTGAGTTTAGCAAATTTAAAATATGTTATTTTCAGGCAATTTATGGCTACAAAATTTAACAAGCTATTTTACGAATCTCGTTCTTCTATTATTATTTTTTATTTATTTATTATAATTTTTATTTTTATAAAATAAAAAATGCATCAGTATAATCAAGAAACGTTGATATTAGAATAAAATAGTGTAATTAAAAATAAATGTATGGTTGGCACAGCTGAATGCACCACAAACACGATCCACGATGGTTCAAATGCCAAAATTAATTAATAGTTAGAAATAAAAATATAAAAATTTATCGTTGGAAGGAGGTTGACGCGGTGAAAACAAAATGAATTAAATAATGGATGGCTAGTGAGTATCACGTGAAGAGTCAGACGAAGAAGGGCAGATATTGTGCCACGTATGTCATAAAAGACACATGGCCTAAACCCACGTGACATCCACAGTGTAGATAATGAATTCCCGAAGAACGACCCGACAAAACAAACAACAAGGGAACGAGTGCCCGTTGTACGAGATAAAACTCCTGCTTCTCATGAATGCAATTGTGTACGGACGATCTTTTACGTGTCCCCTGTTTCCTGGTCTTTGACCGAACACGTGTCCCTTGTCCTTATCCAGTTCTGTTGACGCGACAGGTCTTGTATGACTGCCGCGGCCCTTTTCAAGACAGCGCGTGGCATTTTCTGCTCTCATTCCGGGCATCACTATTCGTGTGATTTTGACGTTGCTTTATCGCTTTGAACTTTTATTTTTGGTTAATTTTATTTCCGTTTGCTGTGATAATATTGGATACATTCAGTACTGTAACACATGGATGTTATTCAGCAAAACTTACGAGATTCGACTCCAGTAATGATGGTTCTGGTTTGGGCGATTATTTTGTCCTCATTATAATTAATTAATTGTAAGTTAACTAGGTATCATTATGGACACTAATCGCGATCTAGGTATCATTACGAACACTAATCGCGATCTTCAAACGTAAATAAAGAGGCAGCAAGGCATATATAAAATGCCAAATCCTTCGCGGAATGACGTTGAATCACTAAAACCTAGCGGTATTCGATTTAGGCTTTCCACTTGCCCCTTTGAGCATGCAATTGACCGTGTAATATAACACAATCACTCCACTGTTGATCAAATTAGGTTACATAATTCCAATGAGTAAAAAGCTAAATCAAACCATCAGTTGAAAGTGAGTTTAGATAGTGGAGGGTGTGGTAGTAATAATAAATGAATTGAAAATTTCAAATAAAAATCGTGACCACTTAGGCGTGGATGGATTAAATTGACTGAAAATGAAAGTATAGAAAATAAATAAAAAAATGATAAATACACAACTAGTACGGGTGAAAGTCATGACAATCTCGTTCAGTGCAGCCACGTGTAATCCTAAAATTAACCAAGAAGAATTTAATCCAGTCAAAATTGAAGGGTGAGGTTGAGTGGGAATCCAGCATGTGAGAGTAACAGGTTTATTAAAGGCCCATGAAATGTCAACATTAGTGAGATTTTGAAGATCTGCTTCGGCTTTCTCCGGTGAGAGATTAGAGAAGGTAGGAATAATTAGTCCGGCTTATTTCGTCCTACCCAGCGAAGGGTGCGAGCACAAAAAGTAGGACACGTGGCATCAATCAGATGCACATAATTATTTACCCGCTTGGTCAAGTCCACAAAGTTTTAATTGTAATGAAATTGACATGTCCGTATAATTTACTTTTAGTCTGATAAATTTTTATTTATTTTAATAAAAACAACGTGTTCATGATATCATAAAAACATTTAACAGAGTATTATTATTATTTAACAGAGTATTGTTGTTATTATTTTTTATAAAAGAAATCCCTAAATTAACGATTAATTATACAATCGTGTACGGGGGATATAGAATGGACCCGAGTGATGGACGGTAGACACGGGCGGGGGTTTGGCCCACTATAGAAGTTGAAGCATCTAAAGGCTTCGGCCATTTTAATATTATATTAAAATTTTTGAAGGGAAAACAAGGTGACATTGACAAACATGAGCCGAGCCAAAAGCACATTTAAAAAATTAATAATATTGGGGATAATGTGTAACGTCGTGACTAACCGGAACATACAAATTCGACATAACATTTTGGAGGTAATGGGCGTCTGGGCCACATTGAAATTGAAATGGCGAAAGTATATTTTGTGATAAACTAATTGTTAAATTATATTAATTTTAAATTTAATCATAAAGTCTCAGTGTCAGGTTTTCTATTGGTCATTTGTGAGGGCGGCGGACCGAGCTACTGTTAGGAGATGTCAAGAAAGATATTAGCTTCAGATTCTTTCTTATCCAAATTCATTTTTGCAATGCATCGTTCCCATCACATGCTGCTTTGCTTAATTTGCTGTGGGCGGTGGACCAACTCGACCATTATTGGGAACAATAATGTTTTGTTAATTCAATTTCAAAATAGCTGACAACTATTATATTTATCAAATATTTATTTACTTATACTTTAATTAATAATTTATTATTTTTTTTCAAAAAAGAAAAATAATCTTTTGTAAACTATATAAAAATAATATTACACACTTTGGTGTTTATATATATTTTTATTTATTATAGTATTTTTTTTTATAAAAAATATTTGAAAATGATCTTGTGAGCAAGGTCATCTATCTCCTAAACAAATATTGCACGAGTGATGTGACATTGTGATCTTGCAAAATGAAATTGAACACGGGAATATCATGTATAGTGATGGTGTTTATTTACTTTGATGCGAATAATGCACTATTGAGCAGCATCCTTTTCTTGTATATATAAAATAAAACTTACATGCTGTAAAATTTTATTAGATTTTATAAATAAAATTAAAATTATAAATTAATTAAATAAAATATAATAATATTATCATTATTTATTTTTTAAAAATTATTCTCGTTATCACACTTTTAAATAGATTAAATTTCGCAGCATAAAAAATTATATATAAAAAAAAATATCAAGAATCAAAATTACCAAAAGTCCTATCATGATTCATGACTCAAATAAGTTACTTGGATCAATCTAACAAGAATAGGTGGCTCAAGGGCTGTCATAATACGTGCTAAACGTCCCTACTTACTTTAGACTAAAATAAATAAAATGAATTGAATTGAATAATTGACAAAGGCAAGTGACATTGGCATGTAGGTGGGGTGCCACCGTCGAATGTCATAGTCAATGGATTAAAGTAGGATAGTATTAATTATTTTATACAATTCTAGTACATACTAATTTAGGGTAGGCAACATGTGTCTAGGTTTGCCTTCCTTTATTTAATACGAATGAGAGGGATGTTTGTTAGATACTATTGTAATTAATTAATTAATAATTTTTATTTTCACAAGCCGTTGAATTAGGCAGGCAGGTTCATGCTACATGGCGGTCAGTAATATAACATGAACAGGCGGTATTTGGCATTGGTTTTCTCTTTGACAATTTTGTTTGACGACAAATATAACATTACTTACAAGCTAGGACTCCCGTTAAAAGTTGTTTTATGCTTTTTATGATAATATGAATCTACAGTCCCACAATTTTGATATTTACATTTAAATTATTACACGAATATAATTTTTTTTTATAGAATTTTAAATACAATATTTACACGAATAATTAATGTTAAATTATAGATAATTATTAATTATAAGTGATACGAAAGAAAATAATAAATTTTTTTTTGTAAAATTGGGAATAAGATTTGACAATTTTACTACACTAATTATATAAAATTAATATATTTTTTTAATAATTCAATGAGCAATAAGTCATACATATTTTAATTGAAGAAGAAATCATTACTGCAATTAGACAAGATAAAAAAGGAGATAATTTTAAAAATAAATAAAAAAACTAATAATTAGGCAACTTCATCCTACATGGAGAAAATAAAATGAATTGAAAAGGGGAAATTATATAGGGTAGTTATTTTTAATTTTAAAATAACAAGTGGGTCTTCAACTTGGCACAAACAGATGCATTCGCCAAGTTGTAACCCATAAAGGTTGCCCGAAGGAGAAGATTTAAGTCTGCAAAGTTGATGCATGTAAGTTTTATCTAAACACTATTAACACAATGATTATATATTAGCTTTAGCTCAACCAATTGTTGGAGAAAAACAAAAATTATTTTATATAAATTGAGATTGAGACAAGTAATTAATTCCACTAACCATGCAACCTGTTTGTAAAGATGTTGATTTTGCATGGTCCAGTCCAGACAGGCATTATACGACCTTCCCAAATGTCGTATTACTATGTCTCAACAAAATGTTCTGTCTACAGACTACAAATTGGAATTTGGGTTAATGGGCAATAAGAAAATCCAGGGCTCAACAAAAGTCAAGGCCCCGACAAGAGGATAAAAGTACGAGAATTTAGGATAAATTACTTTGACTTTTATTTGGAAAAAAAAATAAATCAGAGAATTACTAATTAGGTCCAAGAATTAATTTATCTTGTATTGACACTTTTGTTTTCATAACAAAAACAAAATTTACAAAAAATTGTTTTAAACAAAATTTAATTAACAATATAAAAAAAATTTATGAAAAAAAAAGTTAAATATGGTATAAAAATATATAATTATTATTATTTTAAATATATATATCTATATATATATATATAACCTAAATTATTTAAAATAGAACGATGTTAATAATAAATTACATAATAATTAAAAATTTGGATCCTAACTCGTGTAAATGATAATTTTATTTATAAATTAATTTATCACATAATTTAAAATTTATAATTTGTACATTTGAGTATAATTTGTCTATAAAAAATTTATTATATTAGAATAGTATAAATTTAATCTTTCCTTAGTTATTTTAATAGTTAAAATATTAATAATAATAAAAAAAAATCGTTAGTGTTGTTATTAACGTATTTATGTCTTTTTAAGTTTTCGTATTATTGTTGACAAATTTACGTAAAATCTGTAAACAAGTTAGATTGGCAGTGCAACAATCATTTGTGCATGTACATATCTCTTTCCTGAGAGTATTTGATTAAAATTTAAGGAGGAAAAAAAAATCCAAATCCTAATTATGCATGGAAAGGATTAGAAACCATGCTTATTATGAAACATACGTAGCAGTTAAAGCACAAATGAAATATATGTGTCCGTACATAACTAGAGGCAACAAAAACAGAAGGTACATTACATTAGGCGGTGCCTGGAATTTTATTTTCCTCGGCGATGAAAGCCCAAACCGATGAAAGCACTGCAAGTACTGCTAGCTATAGATAGTGTAGAATACGGTGGCACATGGACAGAATACCACTGTTCCATCGTTACTAGCAGTTTCCGCTCTGCTGCTAATCAAGATTTCTTTCTTAATTTCACCACTTGAGCTTCTCTGGGAAGCACTGCACGCCAAAGGAACAACAGAAAACTAATGATCAGAAAGATCATTAATTTATTGTATAAATCAGATTCTGCGAGTCATAGATTGGTTGGCAGTGGCTAGATTCTGCGTCAGTTAGCCATGCCAAAATTTATTGTATAAATCAGATGTGATATCCACGTAAAGCTGAGTCAGTTCCTACTTCAATTTCCCTTTTCTGGATTTCGGGTATTGTTAACATATATGCATCCCCACTGAAATTCCGTGAACTCTTTGCTTAATTTTTGGAAAATCAACAGTCAAATATAGATCACAGTTTATTAACAGCTTGTTATTAGTTTTTACTTTCTAAATCAATTTTTTTTAACTTAATCACAAACATTTTGGATAATATTTTCAGGAAATAGCCCATACACCAACCTCCTATGCCATTACTTCTCGCAGCCGTTTATACAATTAGGTTTCTACTGTTTTGTTTTATCTTTTTGGCTTTCATAATCTCGTTTCTTCTCTGTGCGAAGATGACCATCTTCATCGACAAGCCTGAGCTTCTTGGTACTGTCTTTGTTCTGTCTGCGCTTTTTTGAATAGTGGAGTTCTTTGGAGAAAAATACCATGTTTAAAAGAAATATTAAGTAGTTTTAGAAGCCTTTTTCTTTTTGTTGTTGTTATACCCAAGAATCAAACTGTGATTTGTTTATGATCGGGTCACAAGCCGATCAAGACCAGAATGTTAAGGATAATGCGAATGAGTTTGTATTGGATGGAGGATTTGTAGTGCCCAAAACTCTGCCAGCTGATGGATTTGCTGCGCCAGAGATCAATTCTTTAGACATTCCTTCAGGTTTTACAAGGTCTTGAAGTTTTTTTGATTTTTTATTTGTCCTAATGAGAAATCTGACATGGAGTATTGAAACGCCGTGTAGGGACTATGAGAATGCACTAAGCGAAAGACAAAACTTTGTAGAGGAATTTTATCGGTTGCAGCACGTTAACCAAACATATGACTTCGTAAGCATCGTTTCAAATTCAATTCTAGAGTTGAATTTACTTTGTATACAGGATCATGGTTTTTATGTGTTCATGTTATCTAAACTTTGAATGAATGCAAAATGCATGCAGGTGAAGAAAATGAGGAAAGAATATGCGAAATTGGATAAAGCTGAGATGAGCATATGGGAATGCTGTGAACTCCTCAATGAAGTTGTTGGTGAAAGCGATCCTCACTAGGATGAACCTCAGATTCAGCACTTGTTGCAGTCCGCCGAAGCAATTAGAAAGGATTGTCCTGATGAAGATTGGTTGCACTTGAGTGCTCTGACTCATGGTATAAATCCTGTTATGATTCTTGTATTCTCTTTTAGGCAACAAAATGTCATAATTTTTATGAATATTTTGACCGTCTCTGTCTTGCACCAAAATAAGTTGTGTCCAGTAAAAACAGGTGGAGTAACCTTTAATACATAGATTGCTATTCAAATTTGTATTATTTAAGTTCTAGCACAATTTGTTATGTGCTAATTTGATTTAGTCAATAATTAAGGTGTTGATCTGAACACAAGTAATTAATTAAGTGGTTAATTCTATGCTTTCAGATCTAGGAAAGGTTCTTACTCTTCCTAGGTTTGTAGAACTTCCTTAATGGGCTGTTGTTGGTGAGTATTGTATTTCGACTACAAAAATGAAACCTGTACAGTTTGTCTCTTGTCATTTTAATTAAAAGGTTGATTTCGATATTGTAGGAGACACATTCCCTCTTGGATTTGCTTTTGACAAATCCAATGTTCACCACATGGTTTTTAATTTCTCTCCCTAAACTTGACAAATTTTAGCTTCAAATTGGTGGTAACAAGTAGTAATCGACTAAGAAAATATTACATATTTTGATGCAGTATTTCAAGGAAAATCCAGACTACAACAATCCTGCCTACAACACAAAGAATGGGATTTACTCCGAAGGCTGCGGCCTGGACAATGTGGCTATATCATGGGGACATGATGACTAAATGTATTTGGTGCATAGTTTTCTGCACTTTCTGCTTCAACTTTGAAATTATCTTATTAGTATTTAACGAATTGATTTTTGAAATTTACGTAGTTTTCTGCACTTTCTGCTTCAAATTTGAACTCATCTTATTATTAGTATTTAACTGAACGATTTTTGAAATCTTCAGGTGGTCAAGGAGAATGGAAAACGTTACCTTCTGCTGGATTGTTAAATTGTTCGATACCACTCCTTGTATCGTAAGCATTATCATCGACAGTACAATTCGTTTAAGATTTGCAGAAAATTTGATACACTGATGTGTCCAACTGACAAACATTTTATTTGATTCTCTCTTTGCAGCTTTACACTCTGAGGGAGCTTATACTCTCACCTAATGAACGAGGAGGATAAGGAAAACCTGGCTCCATGTATTTTAACCAACTCTCGTCTACCCAGTTCTGCCATGTCTTTCTCGGCCTATATATAACCATTGCATCAATCAACAAACCCGTCACTCTTTTTGCACGTGCTAATAGCATTTGCAGCAAACACGATCTCTATAGCTAAAGCAAAGTTCTTGTTGATGTTGAAAAAGTCAAGCCATACTATCTTTCGCTGATTGAGAAAGTAAGTGCCCGGGTCATATTTCTTGTCTTGTTTTTGGGCTGAAGTCATTTAATTTTTGTCACCTTTAGAATTGTTTCCTAAACCGTGAAATACTTTGTTGTAGTATTTCCCGCAAAGCTGAGATGGTGATGCTTTATATGCAAAATATCATTACCAGTAACGTA
This sequence comes from Xylocarpus granatum, assembly GCA_019650275.1. Classification (NCBI taxonomy): domain Eukaryota; kingdom Viridiplantae; phylum Streptophyta; class Magnoliopsida; order Sapindales; family Meliaceae; genus Xylocarpus; species Xylocarpus granatum. Next base: position 54,942 of record BNST01000811.1, on the reverse strand, counting down.
CAAAATGGCAGTACGGAGTTCAAACATTATCCCGTAAACCTCGTTTGTTCGTAACAGATGAATATAAACCAATGAAGGAAGGCGCTGCCACAGTAGTTTGATGGTTTACTTTGTGCATTAATTATTATTAGTAATTATTAAATAAATGATAAATGCATATTTATTATTATTGTGTCTTTCCTTCTCTTGTGTTGCATTAATATATATATATATATATATACACGTATATATCTTTTTGACAGGATATCTCAAGTCTTTATGTATATATATATATATATATATATATATTTTTTTTTAACATGTATTTTTCGATGGTTTAACCTTATACGCAGGGAAGTTGTCATCCTCAAACTCTTGCTTACTCGTTAACCTAACTTGAATACCAAGATTTGAAGCACCTAAGTATGCTTCATTTCTAACCACAGCTTTTGAATTACAAACATTTTCCAGTAATTAAAGATCCTTGTCGAGTAAATTTCTCATAATATGCAAGAATACCATGTTGAAATTCAAATGGATTAAGAAAGCGACCTTTGGGCCTTCATGTCAAATCTGTCCGCTGTAATGGGCCCATAGGGTAATAGGGTCCAGTCCGACCTAGACAGATTTTGATTTAAAGCCCAAAAGAGCCTGTTCTTTCATATATTGCATGGCCCAGCTCACAATGAAGAAGAGTCTTCAATCCCACACGTGTGCTGCACATGCGGCACCACTGAGACTCCATCTGTTCCGTTCACCTTCCTACTCCTGTTCTTTCTTTCCTTCCTTGCCTGTTCTGTTCATCGACTCCTTACTCGTAGTAGATAATCATATCACCTATTCACTTTTACAATTTGTTTATTCGAATCTATGTAATGAGTTTCTCTTCTCTAAATGGCCCCAAATTTCCTCCTATTTACCATTTTAGCCTTCTTCAAGCTACGGCTTTCCTTATCTCTCGATCACAATGATTTCTCGGGGATCGGCTTTGGTGCCGATTCTTTATTTCGGGGCGATTACTCGCCTCCTTCACCACCACCGCCTATAGCGCCACCTCACCCCCCGTCTCTCTCTTGCCGAAGAGACCTTAACGGTTTCGGTTCTCTTGATACCGTTTGCAAGCTCAATTCCAGTTTAAGCTTCCAAGACGATAATGTTTACGTGGGAGGATCTGGAAGTTTCCATATACTTCCAGGTGTAACATTGGACTGCCCGACTTTAGGTTGCTCGATCACAATTAACGTTAGCGGGGAATTCGTGTTAGGTCGAAACTCGGTGATTACTGCAGGTACGGTTTATGTTTCCGCTTTTAACGCGAGTTTCTTATCTGGCTCGGCGGTGAACGTGACCGGCTTAGCCGGTGATCCGCCGTCTCAGACGAGTGGGACACCGGATGGAGTGCAGGGTGCCGGTGGGGGCCACGGAGGGAGAGGCGCGAATTGCCTGGTGGATAACATGAAGTTGCCTGACGATGTTTGGGGAGGGGATGCGTACTCGTGGTCGTCCTTGGAGGAGCCGTGGAGTTACGGGAGTAAAGGTGGAACCACGACTAAGGGGGAGAGCTTTGGGGGAGAAGGTGGCGGGAGGATTCGGTTTGAGATTGTGAATGAGATTGAGGTTGGTGGGAGTTTGTTAGCAGATGGCGGTGATGGTGGTGTTAAAGGTGGTGGAGGTTCCGGTGGCAGTGTTTATGTCAAGGCTCATAGAATGTAAGTTTTACTATGTGATTTCTTTACTTGTAATTTGACGCAATGCTTATATATTTTTTCCGGTTTATATATTTTGTGTTGCTAATTGTGGATTGTGATGCAATGGTGGTGTCTGTATTCAAAGGCGCATAAGTAGCTAGCTGTATTATGATTTATGAGTCATCTGTGGGAGTGAAAGTGAGTTGATGATGCAGAATTAATTCACAGTAAACGATATTTGGAAGAGGATTTTTGTGGCCATGGTGATAATAGTTTGGAGACATTTTACTAGTATAACTGTCATGGAAAAGGTTTATGAGTTATAATATGAATTTTTGGTGAGATGAAGCTCATACCCCAAAACAGTAGTATTTTGAAATGAGCTTGGTGTTCATAGAGAAAAGCATAATTCATGTTGGATAATGATCTCTAGAAGTGAATTGTTTGGCAACTTGGAAATAATACTGGGCCGTTGTTAGGACAAGCGTGGAGCTCTAACCAGAATGTAAATGTTGGTATGAATTAAATGAGTTTTGGAAGAGGGAATTTTCGTGGAGACACTGACAATCCTGGCTGTTGTGTTTGTTCTTTTGGGAGTTGATCAGGAGTATACTAATGGTTTCTTGGTGTATCTGCTTAATTTTTTTGTGCTAAGTATCAATGATAATAATATGGTTTAGACTCAAAAGAAGTTCATATAACTAGAATAAGATTCAATTTTTGGGTTTCAAACATTATAGTTGAATTGTGGAGTACGAGAATCTTTCATCTTAGAATTTTGGCTCTGAGTAGGTCACTGTGGAGAATTAGATTTGCATAACCTCTAATATATTTTTGCTAGCATCATTATTGGAACTTTCTTTAATCAGTTCATTGATCATAATTTGAGAAATAAAGTCAGATGATCAATAACTGTGTGCAAGAGCAAAGGTTGTTGGACTGATGTCAGTGCCAATCATTAGGGTAAAGGATTGATTTTTCATAGTATTCATGAGGAGTTTCTTTCTCTGTCTGATTTAGACTTCCTAGAGACACCCAGATGCTGGTATAGTTGTTTCAACTATCAGGTGTAATAACACAAAACAAGATATATCAGTGTAAGTTTGATAGCAACATCTAATCTAATCTCAGCTAAGGTTGTGTCCAACAAATTGTGACAGCAGTTAATCTACATGTTTTTGGCGGGTTTGGAAAGGTAGAAACTGAAGAGTACATCTTGAATGAAGCTGGGGCTGGACGAGCATCATGTGTAAATACATATCAATGAAATAGAGGGAAAAATTGTGAGATGTAGAATGCTAGATGTCATATACCAATTAAAGAAATTCGTTGTGGAATGGATGTCATGTAGATGATTGATAGGACTGTATAGGACAGAAATAATTATTCTTTTGATAACTTAGATATAGGGGTCATATAAAATTTGTGCAATAAAATGCTTCCAAGGATGAGGGAGACCAGAAGGTGTTCACTGTCTTGATCTTCAGAGTTTGAAATAAAGCAGCCTTGAGTCTGCATGCTGGGCTACAATGGTTTTTGAAGTGCGATGTGCTTTTCTTTGGATGATGAGGGAAGTTGGATATAAGCTGGGGCAAGTTTGTTTCCCTCACCCAAGCCCTCAAGGCTTAAAATAGTAGCTGTAGGTTCTCTCTGGTTTTCCCCAATTCATTTTTGTTTGCTCTTTTCAAATAATTGCTCAGTAAAATGGAAGTAAAGAAAAAAAATTGAAAAAAATGAAGAAGAAAATACTGTTATAAATTAGTTAGAATTGTTGTGATGTGTTTTGCATTTCTGGATATGTTAGATGATGACCTTAATCAGAAAATGCTTTGATTTACTTTAGAGTCCCTATGTTCCCTGGCTTCGATTCCATTTATGTGACCCCTAGAAATTGTGACATCTTCTAATGTTATGATAGTGTTTTTGATGTTTGTTTTTGGATTATAATTGGAGTTAACCTGGTTTTGATGAAACTTTTTTAAGAAGTTATGTCAATATAATTGGGTAGATAAAGGATTAACCTTTTTTGGATGCAAATTTGTTGGAATATTTTGATGGTAATATCTGTGTCTCTAATCTGGGGAAAGAATAAGAGTAACTCACAAAAAATTATGGTTTCATTTTTTAAGTGGAATGGTAGAATGGATCAGGAGGTCTGTTGTTCACTTGTTTTGTGCTGTCTTGTTATTTTGGCTTTTTCCTCTCCTCTTTATTTGTTTTATCTTTTATAATTTTTTAAGTCCTTCTATGGCCAAATGCTTCACTTTTAACAACAATCTATAATGGCAAAGAATTGCAGTTGACCTATAACGTTCTTCTGTGAAGAACAGGATTGGAAATGGTAAAATAACTGCCTCTGGGGGAAATGGATTTGCTGGAGGTGGCGGTGGAAGAGCTTCTATCAATGTTTTTAGCAGGCATGATGAATCTGAAGTTTTTGTTCATGGTATTTCTGACACATTTACTTTTTGTCTTCAAACAAACACATTGTTAAACTTGCTGTTTTAGGTGACTTTAGAGAAAGGAAGAGGTATATATAAATTGTGATAATATTATATCGGAACTTATGGTTTATCTTCTGGGCATATTGTGTTGATCCTTGTTTATAAATGCTGGTGTTTCAAAATTGAGTCACCTAAGTGTCTCTTGAGTCCCCTGATTTATGGCCTTTACATTTAAGAAACAGATTGATTGGAGTGGATGCATGGCGGGGTTTCTATTTTTATTTCCTCCTCATCACGTAGCTGATCCTAAATTTTGCTTAAATGAACAAATAACATTTTCAACTAAATGATTCACCATCTCCCATTGGTCATCACTTTTAAGTATATTTCTCTATTTCTTGTTGAATATAAAATGTCAACAAATCAAGTGAGTTAACTCTTAATTATTCTAAAAGATGAGTTATCTAAAATTTTATAAGATTTTCCAAGTTTATTTTTATCTTACTAGTTTTTCATTTCTTCACAAGAAACTAAATTGGTTTTCCTTAGTTTATTTTTCCTTTCTTTCTTTTTTTGAATAAGAAAGAGGATCTATTACTTGTTGACACTGAAGAATTGATCTCTAGAACAAAGGGAAGTTTTGATACAATAATGAAGTGAAAAAAATATTGATTGTCAAAAGATAGAACCGATGGTTCATCACAGATAACAATTGCTACTCACAGAAACAACCAAATACATGAAAAGAAATAAAAATAAAAGTAAAAAGTTGCATCACCTGCAGCTAAATGGTTAATAAGAGGAGAAAATTAAGATAGCTTGGCCAAGGGGGAAAGTACTTTAACCTTTTCAAGCAAAGACTACCGAATGAAACTATTTCTTTTCCTTTTGATTCCAAGGTGTTATTAAATTTTAGAAAGTTCTATTTTATCTTTTTTGATATACGTAAAAATATATTGTATTGCCAGAAAGTAAAATTAACTCTTGTAGTGCCAGAAAGTAAAAATAACTCCTAATAAACTTTTCTTCTCTTACATCATTTGTCATCTTGTATGTAGGTGGAAGGAGTTTTGGGTGTCCTGAAAATGCAGGTGCTGCAGGGACATACTATGATGCTGTGCCTCGGAGGCTTATTGTTAGCAATCACAACCTGCCCACAAATACTGACACCCTTCTTTTAGAGTTTCCCAAACAGCCACTTTGGACAAATGTTTATGTTCGAGATCATGCCAAGGCTTGTGTTCCTTTGTTTTGGAGTCGTGTTCAGGTCAGTGAAGAATTAACTGTTGTGTCCTTGTTTGGATTTATTTTTTTGTTAATGGCCATTCTGGGGGCAGTTCTTTCTTTGTTGGTATGCAACACTATTTTGCAATATTTTTCTGTAACATTTTAATCACTGTTCTGGTGTGGGTTAAGAAAGTATTTAGGACACTTTTTTTTTGGTTGCATCTAGGCTTACTAAGTTATCTAAAAGTGCTATGTAACAGTTTTAAGTACATAACATATGCTTTCATTTTGATGTATCTGCTATTTGAATATTCAGTTTTATTGCATTATATAGGTTCGAGGACAAATTCGTTTATCATGTGGATCAGTTCTAAGTTTTGGGCTTGCACATTATGCCTCATCTGAATTTGAATTGCTGGCAGAAGAGCTCTTAATGAGTGATTCAGTTGTCAAGGCAAGTAGTATGCACTCTTCTTCTCTCTCTCTCTCTCTCTCTCACCCACCCAGCTGGATCATAGTGATTGCAAATTTGTTTATCTTCATTTGAGTTCTACATATTTTATCAGCCACATGTTAGTCTCAAAAGCTCATTCTATCGTAGACTTTCTTGCTTAGCTAAACATATTCCTGTTCTCCCAAATTTTACCATCCACTTGATAACAAACTTATTCTGCTTCTCCTTTTCTTAATATTTATCCAAGTACAGCAGCTTTTGGAGGATTGGTAATTGTTTCAACCTCCTCAATACGAACTTATGCATACAAATACAGATTGCAAAATATGTTTCAACTGTGAAAGTCAATGAGTGCAGAAATGAGATTTAAATAAGAAACATCACATTATATAGTGGTCATTTAAGGGATTGCCTAATATTTAATGTAATGTTACAACCATGTGCTCAAAACTTGAAAATTCCAACACCAAGGTTGAAACCTCAACTTAAAAACACAAATGCTGATACTGTAACGTGAAAACTATAAAAAAAAGCTTGAAACATTTAACACAAAACTTCCAACATCTAACAGAAACTTGAAATTTGAGCTGTATAATAGTGAATACTGTCATTTAAATTACTCGTTTCCACTTATAATATCTTTAAGAATATCTCCCCTACACTTTTACACACAAATATATATTGATCCAGATCTCTGTTTCTCTGTCACACATACAATTTCTTTTGGCTTCAAAATATTGAGCTTCATATGCTTGTACAATTATGGTAGGCTCTCTGTCTCTTTAGATGGTTATTGTTGTATTATTTCTTTTAATTTTTTCTGAATGCATGTTTATTCTTTTGAAGCTCCTGTCATGAGTAAAGCTGTGCTGTGCTGATATTTTTTCATTGTTGCTGCTAAACAATAAAATTTTCTGGTGGCAATTTTTTCTGTACTTATTTTTTGTCCTGTTGCCTCCGTCTTTTGCCCTATGTAAAGCTGCAGTCTGTAGAATCATTGTAGAATATAGTTATCATAAATTTTGATAATAGCCTTAACTATTATTATATTCTTTTGAGATTAGATATATGGAGCACTTCGTATGTCTGTCAAAATGCACTTAATGTGGAATTCCAAAATGCTTATAGATGCCGGTAGTGATACAATTTCAGCAACATCCTTGCTAGAGGCCAGCAATTTAGTGGTTCTCAAGGTATTTTACCTTCCATATTTTCATTCTTGCACGAATACCTTTTTGGTTTTTGCTTTAATGCATGAAGGGACCTTTTTGGTTTTTCAGGAATCATCTGTTATACATTCTAATGCAAATTTGGGAGTTCATGGACAAGGTTGTCTGAATTTGTCTGGACCAGGGGATATGATTGAGGCACAGCATCTTATACTGTCATTGTTTTTCAGTATCAATGTAAGTTTAGGCCTTGTCATGTAATATTGATTGTGTATTTTCTCTCCAAGTCAGATTTATTAGTTTATGGATGAAATTTTCAGTTTACAGAAATAGATGGATAAAACGATAATGTTTTCATAAACTTTATGCTGAAATTATTCATGTCCTGATTAACTTTGCTTTTGATGAATGAAGGTTGGACCTGGATCTCTTTTGCAAGGTCCCTTGGAGAATGCAAGTAACAATGACCTGTAAGTTTAAGTTATATAATTATCATTGCATCTATGTTTGTTTAGTGGATTAATAATTTTTGACACACTCTAGGAAACCATGGCTCTATTGTGAGCGCCAGGATTGCCCAGTGGAACTTCTACATCCACCAGAGGATTGTAATCTGAACTCGTCATTATCCTTCACTCTTCAGGTGTCTCATTATGCAGATTGAATACTAAGTACTTATTTTTGTGAGATTAGTGCATGACTAATTGTGCTGTGACAGGCTTTGGCCTTTGGGTTTCTTATAAGCTGTTTTTGTGCATTGTTGCCTCAGATCTGTCGTGTTGAAGATGTTAATATTGAAGGCATCGTAGCAGGATCTGTTGTTCATTTTCACTGGGTTAGAAGAATAGTTGTTCATGCTTCTGGAGCAATAAGTGCATCTGGCCTCGGTGTGTTATCCGTTGAAAATTTCTGGCTTCATTTGTAACTGTCTTGTTCACGTGGAATTTTAAGTGTAGAATATTTTCTTTATGAACCTTCCCTTGTTCAGAGTGACACACATATTGCAAGTTAAAAATTTTAAAGTTCTACCAAAGCATTTGTTTTGTTAACATTTTCTTTTGGAGTGAAGTTTTGTTTTGTCAAATTTCATTTTGGATGATCTGCAGGCTGCACTGGTGGGGTGGGAAGAGGAAATGTATCTGGCAATGGTCTCGGTGGTGGTGGTGGGCATGGTGGAAAAGGTGGGGAAGGATACTATAATGGTAGTTTTATTGACGGTGGTGCTGTGTATGGGGATGCTGATTTGCCTTGTGAACTTGGTAGTGGCAGTGGAAATGATAGTTTGGCTGGTGCAACTGCTGGTGGTGGCATAGTAGGTAAGCATGAACATGATTAGAATAATTCTGTAATAAATTTCTTCTTCTGTGCTTCAGCTGAGATTAAGAACACCTGAAATGAAGTGCAACTTGAAGTTAAGCCACAGAGTCTCATGCATAAAGCATTGTCTCGTTAGCAATTTGGAGCAAATTGTAATTACATCTACTGCTTGCTTGATTTAGATTGGGAATCTATCCCTGTCGTTTGCGTTTTCTTCTTTCTCTCAGCAAATTTTGCAATTTCAGAATCATCCTCTTTTGTTATGCTAGGTGATGCTTATATTTTAGGTTGCCTCTTTCGTTTAGAACCTGGACATCCTATTGCCCTAGTAGTGGCAACAATCTAGCCTTGGGCTTTGAAATCATATATACTCTTACACCGCTACTTTTGAGTTGATGCTTTGTTTTCATGTCATTGTATTGTCTTACAACTTTTGGTGTGTTGTTTCATATTGTTAGGAATATCATTCTTGCAGTTAATGCTTCAATGCAAAGATTGACATAGCAGATCTATGACTGCAAATGTTTTCTAGTTTGGCCCCAATGTTGGGTCTGAGTGATGAAAGACCCTTGGACTCAACCTAGAGGTCAAGGGTTCAAAATCTTTCTGGGCCACCTACACAGGATATATATATATATATATCCTATGAGTTCCCTGGCTACCAAAGGGTCTGATAGCAGTAACAATATTGATACAGTAAGGGGAATTTTTGGGAATCAAAAAGTTCTTTTTTCTAGTTTGTCTCACAACTGTAATTCATCTATCAATCGGGATATGTTCATGTTTGGCTGCTCAATTGCCACTATTCAGTTGATTTGAATTGCATTTTGGACTTTTTTTTTCCTCTTTTTTGTTTCTCCCTATGGATTGGTACTTTATACATATATACACATTTTCTTGGACAGTGATGGGTTCGATGGAGCACTCACTGACAAGTTTGTCTGTTTACGGTTCAATTAGAGCTGACGGAGAAAGCTTTGAAGAAGAAATCCACCAGCAAGATGGCAGGCTTATCTCGCATGTAGGTCCAGGGGGTGGATCTGGTGGAACCATTCTTTTGTTTATTCATGCATTGGTACTCAGTAATTCTTCTTTTATCTCAACTACTGGGGGACATGGCAGCCATAGTGGTGGCGGCGGCGGTGGCGGTGGAAGGATTCATTTTCACTGGTCAGATATACCTACTGGGGATGAGTATCTCCCCTTAGCAAGTGTGAAGGGAAACATTCATGCTAGGTTTGTATCCGACAAAATATTGTGCTATGCATAAGTTCTAATATGCTTTCTCTTGCATTCAGCTGCTAGTGAATGATGAAATTACCTTGTTTACATCTATGTCATTTTATTGATTGGGTCCCTTACTAAACATTTGCTGCTTGTTCTGGTGGATTGGTGGGTATACATGGTTCCTCATGTTGATGATTTCAGATGTATCATGTGGTTGAAGTGCTAAAAGCTGTTTTGCTTTTGAGCAGACTTATACGATCAATTATGGGGTTTCATATACAAATTTTAAATACTCTGGAGAGCTCAAATCATTGGTTTTCAGTGTTAAAACTCCCTGAACTGTGATGCCATAGTTGATGTGTGCTGGATTTGACTTAGGCGAGACTGTAACATATTGAATTTAGTTGGATCTTAAGCTGTTATGAATTCATCCTTCAATAGCTTGCAAGATAGGTATCTATTTAAAAGAGATGAAGAGGTAGGTATTTTCTAAGATTCTATATAACATGTTAAACACATATGCTTAAATATGAGTGTGGGAGTGTTTGCTTGTACATCTATTTAAAAGAGATGAAGGGGTAGTAAGGTATCTTGTTTGTAATATGTGGAAATTTTTACAACTCCACTATGCTGTATGTGTTTTAGCAATGGAGATGCTTTATGCTGTGGCTGTCTGTGTAAGTCTTGGGCATGTGGACGTGAGGGTTGTATTTTTATTTGTACAACCAGCCAAAGTTTTAACTGATAAAATTTCTGCTGACCATGGCTGCTCGTTTGTCTGTAATTATTCCTTCTCATGTTCGGGTTTGTGCCAATGTTTTCTTCTTTGCACTGGGCCATTTTTTTAATTATTAGCCATGCTAAACTGGGAATTATTTATGGAACTAGTTGGATTTGAGCCATTTTTTATAACCTACGGCAGGGGAGGACTTGGTAGAGGTCAGGGAATTGCTGGTGGACATGGGTCTGTTACAGGGAAGGCCTGCCCTAAAGGTCTTTATGGTGTCTTTTGTGAGGTAGCTATCCATTTTTTTATCTAATTTTCATGTAGTTTCAGACTTGTTTCACAACCTTATAGTTTTGAACATAATACCTATGTAATGTTATATGCAAGATTTTTGGTTAAATTTGAAAAAACTTTTGATTTGTTGTCTCTAATCTATAGCCATTTTATGTATTAGTTTTTCAGCTAGATCTTAGTGGTTTTTTATATTTAATTTATTTTTCCATGACAGATCTTTTTAGTTTACCATGCTTTTTTAAGCTGTTGATGTCCTTGTCCTTACTGTTTGAGCTATTGCACTGCAGGAATGCCCTGTTGGGACTTTTAAGAATGTAAGTGGATCTGATAGAGCTCTTTGTCATAATTGCCCATCTTATGAGCTTCCACGCCGTGCCGTATATATTCCTGTTCGAGGTATTTTGAATTTAGCTTCTTATGTATGTGAGAGAACTGTTGTCTTTGCTGTATGAATTACTTCATTGGTGTCCTCTAGTTGGCAATTTCTTATCTAAAAGTCTTGGAAATCATCTTTGGCTCATTGTGATTTTTTTTCCTACTGATGCTGAGAGTTGTGTCACCAAGGCTTTTTGAGATTTTTGTTTACTCTGGATAATTTTGTTTTTAATTTCATCCAATCCTTTTGACAGGTGGTGTTACTGAAAATCCTTGTCCATACAAATGCATTTCTGAGAGATATCACATGCCACACTGTTATACAGCGCTTGAAGAGTTGGTCTATACTTTTGGTGGGCCGTGGTTGTTTGGGCTTATTCTCTTAGGTCTCCTCATCCTGTTAGCTCTTGTTCTTAGTGTTGCACGGATGAAATATGTTAGTGGGGATGAATTACCAGCTGTAGTGCCCCCTCGACGTAACTCTCGGATAGATCACTCCTTCCCTTTTCTAGAGTCTTTAAATGAGGTTACTATCCAACTCTTTTGCTGCTTTATTGTTTCTGTTGTCATATCAATCCAGTAAATAGCAACATTGCAATTCCACTGTACTTGGCTACTTATTCATGGGGTGATACTATTCTTTCAGGTTTTGGAGACAAATAGAACTGAGGAGTCTCGGAGTCATGTCCATAGAATGTATTTCATGGGGCCAAACACTTTCAGTGAGCCTTGGCATCTACCTCATTCTCCTCCAGAACAAGTAACAGAAATTGTGTAAGCTCTCTCTCTCTCTCTCTCTCTCTCTCTCTCTATATATATATATATATATATATATGTATATATAAAATGATTTGGTTGTTAGATGTTATTACTCTAAAGGTTGCTTTTAATAACTAGTGCTATATTCTCTTCATTTTTAAAGAGGCAATGAAGTATAATACATATTTTACAATTGAAGTCTTGTACTATTTAGTCTCTTACAAATATTTTTGTGCTAACATGTCCTTTGCATCACAGATATGAGGATGCCTTTAATAGATTTGTAGATGAGATTAATGCTTTAGCAGCTTATCATTGGTGGGAGGGATCAGTCTACAGCATTCTTGCTATTATTGCATATCCACTTGCATGGTCCTGGCTACAGCATTGCCGGAAAAGAAAATTACAGCAACTTCGTGAATTTGTTCGGTCAGAGTATGATCATTCTTGCTTACGTTCTTGCCGTTCACGTGCTCTCTATGAAGGGCTTAAGGTACATTCAACTGAAACATGTTCCAATTTTAGCTTTGGTTTCGGGCTTAAGTTTGTTACAATTTGGGATGCTGATAATGTTGTTGGGATATTGATCTTTTCCCATTTCTAATTTTAAAAAATCTATAAGGACGTCAATGGTAAGGTTATTTTAGGTTTAGGGAATATGATTAAGGTCTTCGAAAATAAAGAGGGTGTTTGCAGTTGGATTTTCCTGGAATATATGAATCGTCATTTACCAGGGAGAAATATTTTATGGATCTTTTTCTTGCAGAATTTATCAGAATTGGTTTAATAGTACCGAACCTAGGTTAACGTTTTGACACAAGAAACTTTTTATTGTTTGGTGCTGGTTTTATCTGAACTTATTCCTCTACCAGTTCATTACAACACTGCTATCTGTGTTAATAAACTTAAATTCTTGTAAGTCAATGTAGATGAGATAAGATCAGGAGAAACTCAAGTTGGCTAAGATGATCTATCATGCATTTTAGCTCTCCTTTGTTGTTTCACCTTAGAAATTATTGGTGCAAAAGCTTTTTGTCTATCATTATTTGTTGTCATAAAATACATCTTTTCTATTTACATTTTCATTTTAGAGTTTAAATGGAATTTATAAACTTGACATTAATGAGCACCTTGTCATATTGCAGGTAGCCGCAACTGCTGATCTAATGCTAGCATATGTTGAATTTTTTCTTGGTGGAGATGAAAAGAGAGCTGATCTTCCTGCTCGACTTAATCAAAGATTTCCAATGTCTTTGGTTTTTGGAGGGGATGGAAGCTACATGGCTCCTTTCTCTCTTCACAGTGATAATATTCTTACCAGCCTTATGAGTCAGGTTAGTGGTTAATTAGTTTACTGGGTTGTGCTTTTTGTAAATTTTATTGTATTTCGATGTAAAGAAATCTGTTGATTGTATATTTGAATTTTCCAGTCTGTTCCGCCAACCATATGGTACCGACTAGTGGCTGGTCTAAATGCTCAACTGCGCTTGGTTCGCTGTGGACACTTAAAAATTACTTTTGGTCATGTTATCAGCTGGCTTGAAACGCATGCGAATCCTACTTTAAATACATATGGTATACATGTTGAACTTGCTTGGTTTCAGCCTACATCTTCTGGATATTGCCAGTTTGGACTCGTGGTACGTGCTAATGGGAACAGAAGTCTGGCACAAACTATTGAAGGCCAAGATGTGTCATTGCAAAATGAGCTACAGTCATGGTATTTTTTCCTTTCCTTTTTCCTTCTTTCACTGCTTTGTGATTTTTTCTGCCATTTAGCTTGAGTTTCTTCTTGTTGCCAGCAATTTATTCTCTATGTTGTAATTTTCAGTTTGCTTGGGACCTGTCAAGAGGATGCACTAGGTTATTTGAGAGTTAGTGAACATCTAATGACTCGAAGAAGGATATTTGGAGGGATTTTGAGTGCGAAAAGCTTACGAACTCTTAAGACAAAGAGATCCATATGTTATCCATTTTCCTTTATAGTTTATAATTCTAAACCTGTTGGTCATCAGGTAGTTTAGATACTTGCAATGTATTCACTGATTGATCCATTTTCTTTTTCCAAATATTTGGCCAAAGTTTAAGATGATATTCTAACTTTTGATTCTATCAATTTGCAGGATCTTGTTGGCCTGCTTATCTCCATACTACTGCTAGCAGATTTTAGCTTAGTCTTGCTTACTTTGCTGCAGATGTATTCTATTTCACTGTTCAACTTCTTTTTAGTGCTCTTTATCCTTCCTCTTGGTCTGCTGTTTCCATTTCCAGCTGGAATTAGTGCTCTCTTCAGTCATGGACCTAGACGGTCAGGAGGCCTGGCCCGTGTATATGCTCTGTGGAACATAACATCCTTAATCAATGTTGTAAGTTCATCTCTGTCCATTATCTAAACTATTTGGAGCTTAAAGATTCTAAGTATATGCTGATCCAAGTTGCAACTGACATGGATTGACTTTTTCTTGATCAAATGATTTGTGCTTCTTTACTATCAGAAAATCACCTTTGATAATTCAAAAATGAAAAACACTTGCTTGTTATTATCATGCATAAATCTCAAATTCTTCAGTTCTGTAGTGAAATTTGTCTGTATGCTAATGAAATGATTAGTAGCAAAAATGAGTGTAACATTTAATTCTGGAAGGTGTGTATGAAATTCAAAGAGATTATATCTATAGTGCAAATGGTGTTATATGGCTGGAGCTAAGGTGGTTGTATGTTGACAATTTTATTGCCTCGTGACAAATAGACGGCATATAGCCAGGTTATGTTGCTGAAGGTTGAATGTTGAGAGGATTAAAAAGTTGTTTTCCCTATTTCTCAATATTTAGGAATTGCAGTGCTGAATATTGACCTTTGTACTCCAAACAGATAAACATGAAACCATGGATCTGGTTCCTGGATCTACTTTATTATCTGGCAAATGCTACTTGCTATCTGTGACCTTTCAGTCTTGATTTTGTGCTTAATCCTTCTTCTATCATGTTAAAGGAACACTGCAAGGTTGATTATTAATCTTGTATTCTTAAAGCATATTGCTTTCCTGGTTAACAGGGAACTGCCTTCATATGTGGATATCTTCATTACAGGACCCACTCAAATAAAAAACTTTTGAACTTTCAGTCCTGGAATTTTAGCATGTAAGTATATTTCATTTGCTGCTCTGGCAATTCTTTTGTGAAGTTGCATGGCTAGGTAGTTTACTGAAATTTATGCATTTGCGCGTCTTGGTGTTGTGATGGTGTCTGCAGGGATGAAAGTGAATGGTGGATGCTCCCCTCTGGATTGCTGATCTGTAAAATTATACAAGCACGGCTGATTGATTACCATGTGGCTAATCAAGAAATCCAAGATTACTCATTGTATAGCGGTGATCCTGACTTATTCTGGCAGTCTTGAAAGTATTAATTGGATAGTTAGAGCCGCCCTAGCTGAGATAGCTGTTTGTTCCTTTTTTGTTTGTTTTATTTTTTTGGGAGGGGTGGGGGTGTGTTGGGTTTCTTTCCGCCCATACACTTAATTTGTTTTGAGAGTAAAGTAGGTGAGTGAAATGGTGTATAGTGAAGGTAGAGAAAAAGTGTGTGTGTGAGAGAGAGAGAGAGATGTAGAGTTTGTTGACATGTTTTTCTCAATTTGAAGTAGGGTGTTTTTAAACATTTTTGAACGTAAATATTATTATAATGTCCGTGTACTTGGATTTTGCTTTCCATTGCTGTTTCTTTTAAGTCCTCTGCTCCTCCCCTCTTTGAGCCTCTCTCTCTCTCTCTCTCTCGCTCAAATTTTTTTCAAGTTTTTGTGTTAGACGAGCTCTTATTCTTTTTCAGAAGATTTTTCTCATGGTTGTTGACGTGTTTACTTGCTTTGGGTTTAAGATTAAATCACTCTTTCATCGTCAATAGCAAATGTTCCACAAAGGATGCCCTTGACGTGACGTGCGTCTGAGCAAGCAAACATGTAACTTGTTATAATTTTACTTTTTTTTTGGTTATAAGATTACTTTGTATACTACTATAATAATTATTGTAGAATTTTCAATTGTTTGATTGCTGTGGCTATGCCCAAACGACTAAACCATTGCTTACAATTAGGTGCATACAATCAATATAAAGGCTTTCATTGTGCACTCAATTTGTCGAAAGATCACTATTTGTCTATGATTTAATATCGTCTCAGCTCATGCTTTTATTTATCAAAACCATATTTCACTGTCATTCCAGCCTCACCCAATTACAAATTTTCAAGCCTAATGTCAGTGCTTGCCTCGTTTCGTAAACATTGTCAATTATTGACATCATAGCCCGCTATAATTTCTTATGTTGTGGCTCCCACAATCCCAATGATTCGGTTGTTTCTCTGCGGTAGGATGCGGACTATTATTTATAGCAACCTTTAGATTGTAGTATCGGATTGAATCAGACGGATGGGATTGAATCATGAATCATCAAAATCTAGACAAAAAAAAATCTGTTAAAATGATCAAATTGGACCAGCATCGGTGTTGGAATCCACATAGAATCTACAACATTATATGCACGTACACAAAAGTCGCGTGAACGTGGGCACTAGTTTTGGCAACGTGCATTTTTTTGATGGTCTGGTCAGAACTACGAACTCGAACAGTGCTGATTTAGCATGCTTTTACAGACGTGGAAGAATTTAATTGGTCAAACGATTATACAAAAGCTTCAATCAATCAGGAAAGCTTTGCGGCGATGCTGATTCTTCACATGCGTCATTCCATCACTAACGTTTGCAACGAGTATATTTATTGTGGTTGCAACAAAGACAACTACCAATCAGTCTGCCCAAAGCAAAACAACCCACCCACCACTGATCAGCCTATACACAAAGCAGAACAACCCACCCAACTAAACACCTATTATTCTGAATTATTTGTTTCTCGTTGCAAAGCAGGCGGAAAAGACACAAAATTATGAGGCAGCATAACGCTGAAGCTCCACTTTTGGGCAGTAATTATGTGTCAGTTAGCAAGAACAAGAGCTGCAATAGAGTTCTGTGGTTGCTTCTTGTATTGTTCACAGTATCAGGTTGGTTAATTCTATTATTCTCTTCCTCATTTTGGGTCTCATCTCAATTTTGAACTTTCTCTGTTTTGTTGAACTTATGTATCTGTGAAACTTTTTATTTCTTTGATAAATTGGTTTCTCCTTTCTGGGTTCATTTAATTCATTTCATCAAATGAACATCTCACTGCCATAAAAATAACAGGTTTTTCATCCCATCTCTGTGATGAGTACTTCAAAAGCTGTCTTGAATTCATCAACCAATTTCAGATATCACAAATCTTCAAATTTTGATCAGTTCTTTTCCCAGTCAGCTTTATAGGAAAGACTCCTTATATGGCATGCCAGATCCTTAAATATTATGTAAGGATGATGAAATTGTCTGCAAAATTCATACCAATCCTACCTATTAGCTCCATGAAGATGGAGGACCACATTCGCTGACCTTCTGGGACTAAGCTTTCTGTTGAATGGTTGAAATTGAGGTTAATATTTAATTAAATTAATTAACTATATCATCAGTCAAATTTTTTATTGGGACCGTATTTGCAACTTTACAGAGCTGATGCCCTATTTCAAATCCTGTTGATTAAAAGTATATGCATTGACACCGTGACGTGGTTTTTCTAAATAATAATGATATCATTAGTATTAATTACACTCTCAAGATGAACCAGGGAAAGGAAAAATCGTTTTAAAATCAAGTTCTTACTTTAGATTTGTTGGTAGTATGTTGAGTTTAGAGATGGGCATCTTGTTTGTATTTCAGTTGTAGACCTCGTATTCAAAGACGACTTAAGCTGTTGGGTACTTGGAGGAGGAAACTGTTACGATGGAAGGATCAAATTGCATGATGCTGCGTTTGTCGAGTCAAAGCATGGTGTTGTTGCAGCTGATGACGGTCGTTGTTCTGAAATTGGGGCATCAATGCTTAGAAACGGTGGGCATGCTGTTGATGCTGCGGTGGCAACTGCTTTGTGTCTTGGCGTTGTTAATCCTATGGGTAGTGGAATAGGCGGTGGAGGATTCATGATTGTTCAATCTTCGTCAACCTCAGAAACTCAAGCTTTTGACATGAGAGAAACTGCCCCTCTAGCTGCTACAGAGGTAATCAACCCTTCAATCGAATGTACAAGTTCTGGCTGGAGCTTATGATTCACTAAATCTGGCAGAAATGCAGAAGGCTTAACCGATTTTGTTTCCAATGAATTTGGCATGTACAAGAAGTTTTGTAAGTTGGAGTTATCTTAACATTGAGTTTTGACAGAAATTTTTTGTCACACCTAACAGAATATGTATGAAAACAATACTGAAGCCAAGTATGTTGGTGCATTGTCAATGGGAGTTCCTGGGGAGATAGCTGGTCTTCATGAAGCTTGGTTGAAACATGGACGTTTGGCTTGGAGAACTCTATTCCAACCTGCAATAAAGCTTGCTGGAGAAGGTTTTGTAGTTGCTCCTTATCTTGGATTAGGCCTAGCTAAGAGGGCAGATAAGGTCTTGAATGACTGCGGCTTACGGAAAGTGTATGCACCAAATGGTAAGTTGTTAAAACCAGGTGATAAGTGCTATAATGTTGAGCTAGCTCAAAGCCTGAAGGCAGTGGCAGAACAAGGGCCACAAGCCTTGTACAATGGAATTGTAGGTGAGAAATTAGTGAAAGATGTGAGAGAGGCTGGGGGGATTTTGACAATGGAAGATTTAAGGAATTACAATGTTGATGTAATGGATGCAATGTCTGCAAATGTAATGGGCTACAATATATTTGGAATGCCACCTCCTTCAAGTGGAACTGTTGGGATGTCTCTGGTGGGTAATTAGTTAGTTCTCTTTTCTAGTGGCGGGTTTGATTGTTTGCATTGTTGTCAGTGCGATTTTAATCAGTTTGATTAATTGATATTTCTGGTGAAGACAAAATGTTTATGTGAAACAGGTTCTGAACATATTGGATAGCTACGAAAGTTTGGATGCTGCAAAAGGAAATCTTGGTCTGCATCGATTTGTTGAAGCACTTAAACACATGTTTGCTGCTCGAATGAACTTGGCTGATCCTGATTTTGTAAACATAAACCCATTTATTTCTGAAATGCTTTCAAAGTCATATGCCAAGAAAATTTGGGAAAAAATTTTTGATAACACCACTTTCCCCCCAGAATACTATATGCACCGCAGGTAAGCACTGCCACACCCATTTGCTTGAACTTTGCTATTGCTGTAATTGCAGTCAATTCAAAAATTCTGAACTTATGGACAGGTGGAGCCAGCTTCGAGATCATGGAACAAGCCATATATCCATTGTAGATGGTGAAAGAAATGCAGTGTCAATTACAACAACAATCAATAATGGTTTTGGAGCGGGAGTGCTATCTCCTTCTACCGGTATCGTGCTGAATGATGAGATGGGTGACTTCTCAATACCCACAGAGATAGCTCCCGATAAGCTTCCACCTGCTCCATCAAATTTTATCAGGCCAAACAAGAGACCTTTGTCTTCCATGACTCCACTTATTGTTACTAAAGTACTGCTACACATATTTCATCTAACACTCTGCTTAATTGTTGTATCCACCTCATTTTTGTTTCTTTCCATGGCAGGAAAATCAGCTTGCTGGGGTTATCGGCGGTGGGGGAGGAATGTACATTATTCCAGCAGTAATCCAAGTTTTTCTTAACCATTTTATCTTAGGGATGGAACCTTCAGTTGCAGTCCAGAATCCAAGAGTATACCACGAGGTTCAGATTGATTCCTATATATGTATAGTTTAAAATTTTCAAAAATATCATCTGCTTTAACTTTGATTCTCTGCAGCTGATACCAAATGTTGTTAAGTACGAAAATTGGACTCTGATTGATGGGGATCACATCGAGCTTGCTGAGGACAGGAAGCTTTTCTTGGAAGAGCGTGGTCACCAACTGGAGGCCCAGGCAGGGGGAGCCATTGTTCAGCTTGTTGTTCAAACACTCCAAAATCCCACCAAGGACAAGCACAAGGCAGGCCGAAAAATGGGAAAACACAATAACAATGCAGCAGCAGCCCAGGTATGCCATGGAGTACTTACTGCAGTGAGCGACCCTCGAAAGAATGGGAGGCCAGCAGCCGTTTGATTTATATGATGTTTCGCAAAGAAACACAGCGGCCGAATGGGAACAAGTTCCCCGCATTGTGCTATTATCTAGTCGAAGATTTGACGTTGTATATAATCAATTGGTGCTGAAGTTATTGGAACTTGTCTTCATCAACAAAATAAAGAAAACGAGTAAAAATTTGTCCCCTATTCAATTAAACCAAACTAAGGTCCTCTATTATAGGATGATTATCACTCAAATATAAATGAAAAACTGAAAAATTCTTGCCAAAATTAAGTGTCTATTTTAACAGAAATAGGAAATATATATATATATATATATATAGCGACGATTTCAAACTAAATGTATATATGAATTGAGAACTTTCCGATTTTCAAACCAAGGGTACACTGTAATTGAAGTAATAAAAAAGGATCACTAAGTACAAATGTTAGTATCAAAGTAATAATGATTTTGACACTACAAAATTGGCATTATTGAACACTTGTAATTCATTGGTTATAAACAATAATAATATAAAATTAAATAAAAATGAATGATTACCAAATACTTTTAAATATTGTACTATCAAACATACCCTAAACCTAATTTATTGTGGGAAAGACAATGAGATTAATATGAGCTTAGGTTTATGTTCAAAACTATTGTAATTTTTTTAAAAAATTTTTTGCTTTTAATATTTAAAAAGTAATTGACAAACACCATGTATTCCCTATTTTTTTTTGTTAAGTTATCAACGCACTGCTCCCACACCGTTAGGGTTAACTAATTCAAGAGTAAGATTGTAATTTCACATCAGTCAAAAGACGTAGAAAGTAGATTAACTGTATGAAAACATCAGGTCTTCTGAACAAAAAGCAAAGTTGCAATGATCAAACATTTAGTATCTCAACATAAACCGTTCTTCTACCTCCACGGCGCTTTCTACGACCAGGAAAAGCCGCTAAGATGAATGAATATAGCTAAAAATGGGTTGAATTTATGAAACATGAATTTATGTAGCTTGATCTGACAACTTAAGCTTCGAGACATCCTTGTCAGAAGACATCTAACACATAAATGACAGCGAAAACCAACCATCACCACTTGGGCAGAACCAAAATCATTGAGCACACTGTATAATCTTCATAAATGGATTGTGTTAAGTGTCTCATCACCCTCCAGGGAAACCGAAGTCTGAAAGAAATCCAAATGAATTGAGCTATAGCCAAATTGTCACCTATCAAAGGAACCACAGAATTTTAATGATTTTGTCAACTTAATTTTACATCTATAGGAACAAACACAAACAAGATGCCATCCCGCCATGAATCTCAGAGAAATGCGTACAGCTCTTGAGATGATTTCATGATGACTTGTCCATCAGCTGTATCGGTGTAAGAATGTTAGACTTGCTTGTCTCTACAATACACCCATTCATGACCATTTCCTCCAGCATAAAATGTGCTTTCTCTAAATGGAACAAGATGTCTAGCTCGCACTACAAATTTAGAAACTAAATCAACTTTCTTAAAATTGCAAACCAAACGGACCCAATGAAGACCAAATCAACAACCTCAGTATTCCCAAGAAAAGTCAAAAACTTTGTTGATTCACATCATGAGAGATCTTACCACATTGCCAAAATGACGGTCCATGGTTTCAACTAACAAGTGTATGAACTCCAAAATAGCAAGTTCATTCTGCAACATGGAAGAGCGAAGGAAAAAAGAAATGGGTAATCAAACAATGAGAAAGACTTGTTTGGTGGTGAACAGAGACTGTTGAACAAGCATTATTCCTTCACCATCAATATGAATCTGATCCCCATCTTCACAATTTCCTGTTCCACCAACCTCTTCCTCGCTAAATTATTCCTTATGGCTTTATAATCAGACCCCGTTTGTTTCCCACTCGGATTGTACGTGTTCCATTTTAAATTTGAAACATTTTGGACGGAAGTTTGTTCCAACCATTGACATATGCCTTGTCAAAAACATGCTGAATTATATATAATTAGATACATCAAGAGCAATCCGATTTAACTAACTAGAGATTATATATAACTAAGAATACATAGTCTGATATGCAAGGAGTAGTTCCGATTAACAAGTTAAGACATTATATATAATCAGATAAAAGGACTATGAATAATCATATGTACAAGGAGTAGTCTGGATTAACAAGTCTGTGAACTATGCATAACTAAATACATAAGGAATAATCCAAATTAACCAGCCCCATAATAGGCATCATTTTCGGGATTTCTTCTTATAGTGACTATCCATATTTAGATATTTAAGGAGTAGTTCGGATTCACTAGTTAGGAACTATACATAATCACATTTTACGAAATTACGAAATATGAATTATAAAAGTCATGTCACCGTGATTCAACCTAAATGCCTTCCAAATTTTTCCTATGTGAACTATACATAACTGAACTATACATAAGAAGGAACAACTTGGATTAACTTTTTAGGGATTTTTTCTTGTATGGACTATACATAATTTGATCTTAAGGAGCAGTTTGGATTCATTAACCCACTAAGGGCAATTAGCCTTCCATTTCAGAGATTATTTCTCGTAAGGACCAAACATTGAGATGAATGTTTTCTACATAATCAAATATACAAGGAACAACTCAGATTAACTAGTTAGAACATATACATAAAAGATCCCATTAAAGGCGGTTAGCCTCCCTTATAGGAATTCTTTCGCGTAAGGACTATACCTGATAAATACACACGGTGCAACTCAAATTAACTTTTTAGAGATTCTTCTTGTCGGGACTATACATAGTCAAACATGTAAGGAGTGACTTGAATTAACTAGTTAAGGATTTTACATAATTAAATACGCAAGAAACAATTTGAATTAACTAATCCATTAAGGACAATTAGCCTCCCATTTCAGAAATTTCTTCCGGTAACATATCCACCAACTCCTAAATTTGAACCTCTTCCCACATAGGAGGGAGGAGAAGTACCTACCACCTCATTTATGTTGGGGTTGGGAAAGAGGTAAGTATTGAAAAGTTTAATTAATCCCAACTAATACATGTAACATTCAAAATTTTATGATATATATATATATATATATATATATATATATATATATATTTTTAAAAATTTAATAAAATATTTTTTGCTAATTTTTATTAAAAAATTAGGCAAAGTTTTTATTTATTTATTTATTTTAATATTTTCAGCCAAACTAGAGAATCCTTTATTCATTCATTTTCATTCCCCCAATAGTCCAACCAAACATGCATTGAGAACATTATTTATGGACTTCCCATGTAAGCAATGTCTTCATAATCACACGCTATCTATACCCGTGCATGAGATATAAAAATAAGAATACAAAGAATCTAATTTATACTCATGCATCCTTCTAAAACTAAATAAAACAAACAGAGTCGATCAGCATGAGAGGGAGGATCACTCAGCCGAGGCTACACGTAAACGTAGGCCTAGCATGATGGTCATGATGTACACAACTTTTTTGATTGATACCAGTTTCACTCGCGTCTAACTAATCTCTTTGTTCACCATATTGTTCTCAGTAGAAGCCTCGTTGTCTAACCGGGTTGGTGTTCCTTTTTCCTCATTCTTGTCTTCGATGATGTCTTTAGGCTTAACAAAGCTCGGCTGATTCGTTGAAGCCAGCAGCCTTGCCCACATCCTATCAGTAATCACAACCTTGTTTTGTTTCTCAATGATTCTCTGCACACGTACAATTCAACATAAATCAAAAAACGGGAAGAAATGTTGTCTTCCAATTAAAAAAAAATGGAATGGGATAATGGCAGGGAAGGTTAAAGGATAGAGAAGGTGCGTGAGGAAGACAGAATGAAGCAATGGAGAGATTAAAGTTTCAAACTTAAGTTTATTGTTCTACAAATCCAACGGATATGTCTCATGTATTGGATGAACTCACATAAAAGGGTATGTAAGTTTGTCTGCCATTGACAAGACCGGATGTAAAACCAGTGTACCCAGCCATAGCTCCATGCACAGCACTTTGTGCAAGAAGCGTGCAATAAACATTGTCGGATCCAGTGCTAGGAACAGCACGAATCATGTATGTAGGATCTGTCAGGCAACAAAGTGCAATGGTTAAACACACCAGCAAATTAAGCTTCCGTCAGTTAGATTTGATATAAAATCACAAACAGTACATAGCAGCAACCTATAGATTTAAGATTGATGGCCATCTTCTTTTGTTTTGAAAAATAATCCTGCAAAAAACGACAATGGATCTCTATGACTATCTGCAAATATTTCACATTGCGTAAATTAAAATAAACTGACAAATAATAAGCAAAATGCAAAATCTTGGGCCTATAAACTGCATCCTTGTGACAGCAGTATGAATTGGACCACAGGTGTCAAAAGTTACACAGATCTAATATCATGCTCTTCAATATGAAAATAGAGGAATAAGAACCAGAATACTGATCATAGGAAAACTTATTTTTTAGTTGATATTAACAAAAATGGATTGCAGACTCAAAGAAAAAGAAACATCGAGAGTTAGAGAAATTACCTTGATCTTCTGTGACAACCAAAGCCCAACATCTCGGAGGAGCTTGTTTCCTGAAGCATCCTGCTGGGTTGTTGACTGCATACTCTCAGCAACCAGGTCCTGTCCAGCACCTTCAGCTATCACAATAACTATGTGCCCATTTTCTTTCAGTCGTGTCTCAACATATTCAAAAAGTCCACCAGGCCCCTCGAGATAAAAGGGCGACTCTGGAATTAAGCAACAATCCACATCTCGGCTAGCAAGGGTAGCATACATTGCAATAAACCCTGCACAACTGGTCAAGTTTAGGTTCCTAAAATAAGATACTATTAACCTTGGCTTTCAATAAAGGAAAGAACTAAATGAAATTAGCACATAGCAAGAGGGAAAGCAGAGGAATACAGTATCCACAATCCTTCGAACTTGTTTAGCAAGTTAAAGGTGAAGAAGACAATGGCTTCTTTAAAACCTCTTAAATTTTGGAAGAATTTGACAAGCAGAAAGTAGTTTTATCAGCAAAGATCATAACATTCAAACTAAGTATTTAGGCCTTTACTTATGCGCATTAAGTCAAAAACATTTTGCAAGATTCAAATACCAGCAATATTAATAAAATCTGTGATCAATGTAGAAAGCAAATGGAATCATGATAGACCTGTCAAGACAATTATTTAAACTCTCCAAGTTTCCCGTCCATGTAACTTTGAAGTGAGAGCCACTTGACAATTATGTAAACCCTCTATTTTGTCCATCCATATAACTTTGATTTGACAGCTACTTAAGGCATGTCAAAACAACTTTTTACATTGCTAAAAGGGGGGGTGAATGCAGTAGGAAGATGTTTTATATATCTAATTTCCAAGATGAGCTACAGTTAAATGATCTCCATTGAGTATACAAAAGATCTCAATGCAATTGAATGAACATATAAACATGCATATTCAGAATATCTTTAATTAAAAACAGGAGCTTACCACTGTAGCGACCCATCAACTTCACAACTCCAATACCATTCTCAATACTTTCTGCTTCAACATGAGCTGCATTGATCGCACGTTGAGCCTCCTCAACAGCAGTGTCAAATCCAAAGGACTTGTCAATAACCTGTCACACAATAAACAAAATTTAAATGCATAAAGCTTTAAGGTATGAGTATAATATTTAACTAGGCAACATTTTAGTAGTTGGATGAGCCACAAGAAATACCGGAATGTCATTATCAATGGTTTTGGGGATTCCGGCAACCGCAACTTTAAGACCACGTTTTCTAACTTCCTGCAGAAAGGAAAAAATTTTCCCAGATCAATAAGTTGCAATCAGTACAATTACTTCAATCATGAAATTAATACTTTGCTCAGACCAAATTAAAAGAAGGTAAATATCACTGCCAGCAAGGTCCTTAAGAAAAACAGCAAGGAACCAACCAGTTTGTATCACCAATTCCTAAAAAATATTCCACAAAATGGAAATTACCTCAAATATGACAGATGCTCCTTTTTGTGTTCCATCTCCTCCAATTATGTATACCTTAGTTGCCATAGAACGAAAAGTCAACATCCCTTGTTCACATAGTGCCTCTAGGTCATAAGGAACACCTGCAATTCTTGTCAAAATTTTCAAGATGAATTAAAAATTCCACGGACCTGATTGATTCCCCTGTCTTGAATGCTGTCCACTATCTTGGAGGTATCGTGGCCACCTCGTGAAGTACCAAGGATGGTTCCACCACGTTTGTGGATATCATTCACAGCCTTAGGGTTTAAAGGAATTGTATTTTTAGCATAGAAGCCCCTGTAACCTCCCTACAGAATCGATTACCTCATTAGTTGAGAGGAACCATATGATGTAGATCAAGAACCACTTCTAATTAGCAAAAATTCAATAGAGTCCAAATATAACTTCTTTAATTTCCAACACATCAATTCAGCATAGAGGAAGTTTTGTTCTTAATAATAATAATAATAAAGGTTTAGAACTTAAACCAGGATGAGGCTTCCATGACATTCCCTAGGCAAAACAAAAGTCAACACATTTTTTTGTACAAATTCACTTGTAAATATTAATGTGTCTCTGTCATGCATGTGCACCACATTAGCAAGATGCACAGCAGTCATAAGCAGTCACAATTAGAAACGGGACAATGAATGCATAAGGTTCTTGTAATGACAGTCCACCATCGTGCCAAATGCACAACATAACTAGTTTTCAATAGAGTAAAACTTAAAACAGTCAGCCTTTCAATAGATTAAAGCTCTTTCCTGTGATGCACCAGACAGAAGAGAGGTGGGAATTTGAATTCCATGAAACATTGAAGAAGTAGAGGCTGGAATAATTACTTACATCTATTCCCAACACTTTCTTCACTCCATACATGTAGTACAGACTGTAAACAATTTCTCGAATCACTGTGTTGAGTCCAGGGCACAGGCCACCACATGTCACTATACATGCATGAACTTCATCTGGCTCAAAATATACCTGGAAAACATCATGCGTACCAAAGAATATGTAAACTACAAGCAGGTATCATTCCAGACCTCATGCATGGGTTCAACACCACATACCTTTTGACGAGGTCCAGCTCGTCGGAAGTGAATTCCTCTTGGACTATCCTTGTGAACGACCACCTACAGTGGAAGGGAAAAAAATGATCTCATACAAGTAGTTTGTCAAAATAATTACCCTCATGACTTAGAGCACATACACATCCTAACTAATTCTAGTCTATCTCATAAAAACCAGAGTATCGAGTAACTTCATTCCACACAACTGGGCACTGACTTACTGGATGCCTCTCTAAAGCCAAGTTATTGTAGCATTAAAGAACAAGAACCAAATGTACTTAAAGTACAGTTAACTAAGACAGAGCCTCTTCTTCAAACAATTATTATGACAGAAGTTATTACGTATAAATGAAAAGTACAAAAGAAAACAAGAGAAGAAAAGGCTGACCTTTTGTGGCACTGTGTCATCCACATGGACAAAATACTGCCTGTAAAAATGACAAATTGATCCAATGAATGATTATTCAACGTTTACCAACATTACTTAGAAGCAGACATATCAGATGCCTTAAAAACAGCAAAAGAAATCAAATAAATCTAACTCAAACTTACTTAACAACTGAAAATGCAGTATTGTCTTGCAGTGGGTTGGAATATGTCTGCCACAACAAAATTAGTAGAAACAAAGTACAATCACGAGACACAATTCAATTAGGGAACTATATTTTATTTCTTACATTCTGTTAAGAACCATTTAATTAACAGACAGCAATAAAATGACAGATCAACGAAGTTGAAAATCAATCGAGATTCTATAGAATAGGGAGGAAAAGTTTGAAATACATTAACACATTAACTTTCTGATGATGGCTATATTAGAAACGTCTGATAGTTTAAAAGAAAATTACTACAACGCATTGAATTATTGAAAAAGCAAAACTCAGCTTATCCTTTTGAATCGAGAGAATCTACTCTAAAATAATCAGATAGGAAAATTTGATCTTCCAAATTTCTGCCATTCTCAACGTTTTCTTCCACATTACGAGCACTAAACAATGTGAGCAACAAAAACACACAGAAAATGGGAAAACAGACGAAAAAATCAGATTAAAAAACAGACTTACAGGAAGATCAGGAATATAATCAGACAAATGAGGAACATCTTCAAGAACATAACCAGCAGGACCATTCACAACCTTCGGTTTTTGATTTCCAGTGGACCCCATTGAAACACCTTTCGTAGAAAATCCGATATCAGAAGTGAAATGCGAACTTAAACTTGAACTTGAACTAAAAGTAACCGACGAGAACTTTCTCAGACTAGAAATCCCAGAAATGGAAGGCTCTAAAAAACGCGATTTCAGAGAACATGGCGATGCAGATGTTGAGTCCATTCAATTGCCGAGTTGTAAGCAAAATCCATATTTATAGGAAAGATGAAAAAAGTGTTTGACCCACGACCATCCACTTAAAAAGACAACAAAACAAAACAAAAACTATGTACAGGTTTAGTTGCTTTGAAAAGGTTTCATGAATGAGTGTAAGAAACGAAACAGATGGCTTTAGCTTTGAAATTTCTTAGTTGTGGTTTTTGACGAATCTGAATAAAAGAAAAGTATTACAAACAGCACAAACTAGACAACTAGTCCTAAATGTTCGCGGCGTTGACACAGTATGGGAAATGGGAGAAGAAATCGGCTTGTAAAAGGCAACAGAAATCAGGATGTGTTTGGGAGTTTCAACCTTAATTATAGCTTCTAGTTTACTCGATTCACCGACTGTCTTGGACGCCACGTAATTTTCTGTGATTAACTAGACTTGCCGTAATCATGTGGATCAATAATTAAATTTATGGCATGGGAAAAGCCACTCAGTTTCCAAGCTTTCAGAGGGTGGCTGGATGTCACAGCCCACGGAAACTCCATGATATATATATATATATATATATATATATAAAGAAAAATAAAAGCAAAAACACGAGGTTCCTGGAAACTTGGACCTCTCTTGATTGTCGTGTATCGAATTCCATTTGAACAGGTGTCTGACTAACTCTTGACATTTGTGCTCCTTCTGCATGGTAAATTTGTTTGCGTTTTCTAGTCCTGCCAGTCAAATTTCTTGGAGATTTGGTCTCAAGCATATTTATTCAAATGGACGGAATGTTCATAATATTATAAGCATATCATGCTGCTTGCACATTTCTGTCGACAGAAGACGCAATTTGTCTTACAAGCA
Source organism: Xylocarpus granatum (assembly GCA_019650275.1). Taxonomy (NCBI): domain Eukaryota; kingdom Viridiplantae; phylum Streptophyta; class Magnoliopsida; order Sapindales; family Meliaceae; genus Xylocarpus; species Xylocarpus granatum. The sequence continues at coordinate 25,922 of BNST01000811.1, read as the reverse complement.
TATTCCTAAATTTTATTTATTCGAATCACAATAGTAACAGTAGGATAATTTTCCGTCAAATTTTGAGGTCAATAGGCGAGGAATGAATCCACTGTAGCGATCTTCATATGCTTTAATGCAAACATCGATCAACTTTCCTGACATGTGATCTTCGATATAAAATGGTTGCTCAACAAATTCTTCGAGAGGCATCCACTGTGTAGACAAAAACAAAGAGACTCAGTGGCTTCAGGAAGGAGACAAAACACATAGATAAAGCAAAGAGCAAATCTTTCGATTACCTTTGCAGCTTGTATTTCCTTCTCATCAATTGTGATTTCAATGGACAATGGTTTCAGCATGCATACAAACAATAAATCCGACTTGCCGAAAGCGACTTGGTGAGCATGCCTGTCAGTTGTTACGCAAAAGGTAAGACAAAATGTACCCAAATAAATGAAGGCGGCCTATTTGTAAGTTGGATTTTGTGGTGCTAAAGGGAAAACTTTACCGGAAAGCAACCATTTCCAGGAAAATTGTGTCAACCTGCAAAGAAAGGTAAACTCAGAAGTAAGCAAAGAGTAGCAATGAAACTGATAGTACCCATTTTAGAAAAATAGAATAATGGTTATGTTCTTACACCAGTTTCTTCTTTCACTTCTCTTATGGCTCCAGAGAATATATCTTCAGACTAAGTAAATCAAGAGATGTACATGGTATTATTCTTTATGATTCATTCTTTCACAAAACAGGAAAAAGAATTGACACCATAACAGATTAATTGCAATAGGGAATCACCTTATTGATGTAACCAGTAGGAATCTTCCACACACCAGAGCAACTGCAAGGACATTTTTCTTTCACCACCAGTACCTAAACGTCGAAAAATTGCAATAGGGAAGAATATGTTATAAGGCAGAACTATAAGAAACCCTCTTTTGGAAACAAAAAAGTATAGTTAATAAAACCTCTCTTTTATCATTCATCACGAATCCTCCCACGCCTATTTGATGTGATGGGCTTGAAGGGAGCAGGCAAGGCTCCTCTGCAATCCAGTATGTTAGCATAACATGTCCTGGTTCAGCATGGTGATAATTAAAACCTTCCTGACAACACAAGAAATCGACAATTGAATATTACGAATAATTTTTGAATCATCAAAATTTAAGGTATTGAACATGACATTGTAAAGCATTGATAATTGAATATTCTTTCTTTGTTGTTACATACCTTAATTGCTATTGGAACAAGATCAGCTTGATCTGATAGAATCTTGAGCCATACTCCTTTCTTCCCCTGCATTGCACAGAAATTCACAGATCAATCACAGAGGCAACTTCAGTGAATGGTGTGTTCTATTTGATCCTCTATGTATGTTAGAACTTCATTCTAGTTTATCATTTTCCAGACTTGATAATTTTAAGGTTTTCAATTATGTAAATATTTTCCAACAGAATTAGAACTACACGTAGGTGTAGATGTTCTCTTTTAAACAAGAATCATTGAGGGGAAAAGGACCGTTGCACCGAAGCTAACTCTGACCCCGAAAAGTACAACCCCCGTATTCACTGGTTTCTTAAATTTCCATAACTATACAAAGCAAAAATGGTGAATGCAGATCTGGGATGACATGATACAATTGGAAGTGTGTGTCTTGAGTGGATAGCCTTACTATGTCAATATAGGTAATATGATAGGATTATTCAAATAAAAAAAATTAAAAATAAATTTTATAAATTTTTTTACTATATTAACTAAAAATGAGATATAATTTTAATTTTTTCATTGACCATCATTAAATAAATTTTTTTACTTTTATTAATTAATTTTATCATTCTATTTATACTAATATCGTAAGATCGATTTGGATAAAAGCTTTGTTTGTACAAGGCATCAAACCTTCAACTTCCATTTGGACAGAGAAGCATGCAGAGCATATACAAATGCATTTGCACTCGAGGGCAAGCGTTCTGGATCAATAATGACCCCATCATATTCATCATCACGTGCATCAAGAAAATCAGGGAGAAAAATTGGTGCAGTTATGTCTGGAGACAGAGCGTTAGTTCCTTTTTTCTTGATCAGATGTTCTCCCCAAAGAAATGTTGTCGGTGAGGAACTTAATTTTGAACTCGTGGACATTAAAACCCTGAGTGAGAAATCTGGAGAACATAATGAATGAATTAGTTAGAGAAATTCACTTGGATAAGACAACTAAATAGAATGGTCGCAAGGCTTAGACATTACTCACCCTTTGACAGTGTTGGGGAACGGCTAGTTTTCGGCCATGAAGTTCTGGGATCTTTCACAATACTCTGGAAATAAAATCCTGGGTAGCGCGAGCCATTTAATGCTGCTGCCATCATCTTTGTTGCTGCAACAACTTATGAGGAACTTGAGCTTCCGTCGGTGTATATACATAGCCCTGCAAACAAATGCGCTGCAGATAAAGAAGGTGAATAATGAAGGGAATAGCATCCTGCAGAGCAAGTAGAAAGAAAAAGATGCAGATCAAAGATTTAGCCATTCTGATAACCACGTCCGCATTTTACATCATCCTAACGTCCAAGTGCGCAAGTGCAACTTCCACTGGTATTACTGATATTCGATCCCAAAATGGATGAGAATATTCTCTTCATTTTGTCAGGTCGTGGACTCTTTCTACATTATTTTGTATGCTTGATCCTTTTTAACTTGTGGTTTGAAGGAGGAATATTGGCCATTTTGGGGCAATATTCCCTTTCTGATATGTCTTACGTTAATGGGTGATACTGGAGGCTTGTGTCTTCTCTCAAGCAGCAATCATAAAAGTAGCAGTTCTTATTCTATCTTCCCTGAACGAATCATTCCTTTTGCCTGCTTTTGTTCCTCAATTATCTTGGCCTTGACGCTTCCGTATACTGCATGTGCAATGTTAGGCCATTTAATCTCAGCCGTATAATTTATTGTAGTCTTGTCCAAAATGTTTAATAAAAAGAATGTAATAAACTTTCTTTTATAAGGCACACCAGACAAAAATTAAATTTACAGATACCATTAATTTGAGTGTTTGCATATACATATATAAATATATATATTCTATTATTTGAATGTAATTGGAGAAAAATTTATGAAAAATAAATTAAAAAAAAATTATATTTACTCAATGAAAGTCAAGTGTTGATTTTCAAGGCGAAGCTTTTTTTGGAATTTTCTTTTCTAAAATTAAATTAAAGGTCTTAAAGAGGTTTGATTGATATTTAACTTGTTGAAAGGTTAAATTGGGCCTTACTGTCTAGGCCCATTAAAAGATTGGGCCAAAACTTCAGCCTTCTGACTCTTAAGAGGGCCACAGGTTTGCTTGATAAACATTTTATATTTTTAATTTTTTATTAATTTATTTTATTCATTATATTTGTATCAATTTTAATATATATATATATATATCAATACCACTAATAGTACTAATTTCAAACACTATTATAAGTTTTTTTACTTCAAGAAATACAAAAAACAATTCACTATACAATCAAAACATAGAATTTATGTAACACCTAGGTAAGCATAAAATGTATGATCATTAAATTATAAATATATTGTATAAATTAAAAAATTATTAATTAATACATCTTTTAATTAATAAATTTTAAATAGTTTCGGAACTAGAGGTGTCAAATGGGTCAAGTTGGGACTACATCAAAAAGTAATAAAAAAATATTAGTTTTATAAAAAAATAATAGATCCTCGAACTGGCCGAGCACGGTCCTAATCGACCTGGGCTTATAGGCCATGCCGAGCCTAATCATTTATATGCGAGCTTGACCCGTGTAACTTCTCTATCTATAACTATTAATTAAAAGATTTAATTAACGTTCATTTAATTTTTTTTTAAAATATGAATTATTAGAATTTATTGATGTAACACTATTAATAACTATATCGAGCTTGAGTTTAGTGTTCTTAATATGTTACTTCATTTATAATTCAACATACTTATTTTATATTTTAATAAAATTTTATTTTATAAAGTATTTATTTGTATTTAAAATAAAATTAATTAATATACAATTAAAGAGTACTGGATATATAAAAAATGTGTCAAGCATGTGGTATAATTACAATTTATTTAACTTATATTAATAATTGTGTTGACTTAATATTTTTAATTCTTAACTTAATTATTAAATATATTTAAAAAATAAATATATTTTGAGTTTCATAATTTTTGAGCTTGCAAAAAAAAATATATATATGATTTTGTTTATTTGAATAATTTGAACAAAAATACATATATTAATCAATATATAATTGTGCCCAACTATTTGAAATATAATTTGTTCTACATTTTATGGACAACAGTGCTTTTAATATTTTTAGAAAAACAATTTAAAAAAAGGTTTATTTATTTTCAATGTATCCAAAATCATAACTTAAAAAGGTAATATTACCAAAATCTTTTTAAAACTTTTTATTTTTACTTTCAACTTTAATTAAAATTAAAATAATACAACAACAACAACAACAATAATAATAATAGCAAACATAACAACAACAACAACAATAATAATAGCAAAAATAAAAATAATGACAATTGAAAATGGATTGATAAACAGAAAAAATTGGTTTCCACAATTTCGGTCATTAGTTTAAGGGTAGTTGTAATAGGTTGAAAAATTTTATAATTTGTAAAATAGTTAAGAATTAATTGTCATAGTTTAAAATATTTTACTAATTTTTATGATTAACAATATTTTAGAAGTTACGAATTATAGATCCATCATCTGGTACAAGAGTATTTATAATATTTTGAAAATTTTATATAATTTATAAAAATATTTAGTGACATATTATTGTAATTTAAAAATTTTGAGTTACTTATCCAGTTGGGTGTTTGTAATATTTGAAATTTTTTATGATTTATAAAAATATTTAGAAATATATTTTAAAATATTTTTACTATTTTGATAATTAATAAAATTTTAAGGGTTAAAAATGAGAAACCAAATTTTAATATGGCTTCCTTGCCCCTCCAATTTTTTCAATATTTTTAACTTGTTGGCCAAAACAATTTCCAACAAGTGCATGTACACAAAACCAAATCAAATTCAAAGTTTTATGATAAAATTTGTCAAAAAAATATTTGAAAAAATATGAAAAAAATGAGAGATATGAAAGAGAGAATAAAATTTATATTTTATTTATACCTGTATTTGATTAGAAAATGTTAATTTTAATTTATTTATTAATAAATTATAAAATAGATTAATTTAATAAATTAATTAATAAAAATGATTAATTGAAAATTTCACAAATAAGAAGACATGTTAACAAAACTACCATAAATTATACGGCCGAGATTAAATCAGAGAACCCAAAACCAGATTGCTCACACGTGTCCATCACAATTCTAAAAACCCCAACATTGAAGACAAGGAGAGCCTCTTTTCCTTGAGCCTGCCGGTCTTCCAAACAAGTCCTTGCATACTAGGGTTTCAGAGCAGTGACCATCAATCACCATGTATAGAAACGCAGCTTCTCGCCTTCGCTCTCTTAAGGTCCGTACTATCTCTCGATCCTCCGAAAATCCTTATTCTTAATTGTTTGATTTTATCTTGTGCTTTGTTTCCAACAACATGAACTGCTTGGATTGGGTTTGATGCTTGTATAAGTTATTGATAGCTGAATCTCTAATTGTCTCAATTTCGTCCGATAGATCTGTTGATACTTCACTGGCGATTTTGTGCTTGGTAATATGTTTGTTTCGTTATATGATTGGGGTATGTTTAAGTGATGACGAAAATGCTATAGAAGAAAGAAGAAAAATGGCGATGCAACTGATTTCGTGCAGTTGGATTTATTGAGAAATAAAAAACAATGAAACCTAAGAAGTTTATTTCGTCAAATGCTAATGCATTATATTTATTCACAGCCAAGATCTCTGTTCCATTTTGGTTTATGAGAATGCATACTTAGTTGCATTATGTATAGAGAGACCAAATATGAGAGCTGGAATGAAAAAAAATCCAGTGATACATTTACAGCTGATGGACTTCTTCATGTGATAAGCTTATGTCAATTAATTGCCTTCGTTGTTATAGGAACTTAATCATATTTTTTATAATAATAGAAACTAGCGATTTGCATCGTAGCCACTTGTTGCGAAGAAAAGACCCTAAAGATTAAAATTAAAGAATTGCAAACATAAATGTTGACCTTTTGCAACTTAATGGACAGTTAACATGGAAAAATACAATTTTAACTAGATAACAGTTTTGTGGTGTTCTGTTATGCTGATTTTCTCATTTAGTTGTGATCAAGTGGCAAATGTTATTACATATGATTAGTCTTATATGTTAGACTGTGTTGTCTGATATTGAACTGTGAGAACAGGGCCACATGTGCAGTAGGGCACCTGTTACTGCAAGATTTGCGAGTTCTAGTGCTGTTGTTACAAGTTCATACTCCTCAGGTGGTCTCTTTAGCTGGCTGACTGGGGAACAGTCCAAGTCTTCACCTCCTCTAGACTTTCCACTTCCAGGGGTCTCTCTCCCGCCTTCGTTGCCTGATTATGTTGAACCGGGAAAAACCAAGGTTGCCACCCTTCCAAATGGTATCAGAATTGCCTCAGAGACATCAGTGGTATGAATGTGTGTCTTTTGTAAAATATAAGTTATCTCATAAAATCTCCTTTAGGACTCTTGTTCTTAAAGGAAATTTAGTTTGTTAAGAAAGTTGTTGTTTAAACCTGTTGCCAACCAGAGCCCTGCAGCCTCAATAGGGTTATATGTTGATTGTGGCTCAATCTATGAGTCACCAATCTCGTTTGGAGCCACACACTTGCTTGAGCGAATGGCTTTCAGAAGCACCAGAAACAGGAGCCACTTGCGTATTGTGCGGGAGGTGGAGGCAATTGGTGGCCATGTCCAAGCCTCAGCTTCTAGGGAGCAGATGGGGTACACCTTTGATGCTCTGAAAACTTATGTTCCTGAAATGGTCGAGCTTCTTATTGACTGTGTGAGGAACTCTGTTTTCCTGGATTGGGAGGTCAATGAGCAGGTACTTATATCATTTTGTTAGCATCTGTATACGTTTCTGATGCCATGTTAGATTTATTGTTCACACAAAAGTGACACTTTACTTTATGCAGCTCCAGAAGGTAAAATCTGAGATTAGTGATGCTTCCAACAATCCTCAGGGCTTGCTTTTGGAGGCAATTCACTCAGCTGGGTATTCTGGTGCATTAGCTAATCCTCTTCTGGCCCCGGAATCTGCTGTAAATAGATTAAACAGCACAATTCTGGAAGAATTTGTTTCCGTAAGTCTTAAGATTTATGAAATATATTTATCATGCAACCTTAGTAATAAGAATTACTATTCCTTCCAGAATTATGCATTTTTATTATCATTTGAACAGAGGTTCTGTCTGTGAATTTCAGGAAAATTATACTGCTCCTCGCATGGTACTTGCAGCTTCTGGTGTTGAACATGACCAACTGTTATCTGTAGCAGAACCACTTTTATCTGACCTACCCAGTATCCCTCGTCATGAAGAGCCAAAATCTGTGTACATTGGAGGTGATTATCGTTGTCAAGCTGATTCAGGGGTATGTCATGTTATATTTAATCTTTTGTCTTTCTTATCCATCTAGGGGAGGTTTAACTCAGTTTCCTTTGCAGAATCAGATAACCCATTTTGCTCTTGCATTTGAACTTCCTGGTGGTTGGCATAAGGAGAAGGATGCAATGACCTTGTCTGTTCTTCAGGTTTTGATTCTGGATTTCCATATAATTTGATGAGTTTAAACCTACTGTTCTTTCTGCTTTAAATAAAAATTACAACAAGGTGGTTAGGGATTTTCTATTTTGGTCTTTAATTTATTTGGATCTTCATTTTGCTTTCCACCCATCTCATTGAAATTTCAAGTTGGCAAGCAATGATAAATCTGATTATATTATAGTTTCTGATGGGAGGAGGTGGATCGTTCTCAGCTGGAGGCCCTGGAAAAGGAATGTACTCAAGGCTGTGTAAGTTGATCATGTCATTCTTTTATCTTTTAAAAAACAAAAATTGTGTTTAGTAATTTTGTAAAAGTAATATTATAAATATAGAACAGATAGTATGCGTGTTGGATATTAATAGTATTATTTAAAAATAATCAAAATATTAATATAATTCCAACTATAAATGGCCTACTGATGGGTTTGAAATACTTATAATGGGATGCATAAATTTGGAATTGTGCTTGTAGTGAGAAGATACATGTAGATGCATTTGCTGCATCATTTATCTGCTACTGCATATTGAAATTTCGCTTGTCCATTCTTTTTTTTTCCCCCCATTTGAAGAACAAAATTTCAACTTCTAAAACTCTGCACTAATATCATGAGCAGATCTTCGTGTTTTGAACGAGTACCCACAAGTTCAGTCCTTTTCAGCATTCAGCAACATCTACAATCACTCTGGTATATTTGGCATCCAGGGTACCACTGTAAGTCACCCTCTGAACTTCAATTTGCCTGGGACATTAAAGAAAATGTTTTTCCTGAACGCGGGGCAAATAATTTGTGACTGTGCTCTTGCAGTGTCAATGAATATGTTCCCCCTTTTTTTCAGTTAGTAAACGTGCATAAGATGTTGTGTGAATGGGATTCTAGCAGCACAATATTCCCCTTTTCTTAGTGCTATCAAACTCCAAAATTTTGATTGTTCTACATCACTGGAGTTTCTCTCTTTAGCTGGAATTTACATTGTTAGAAAGAATTTTTCTCAGAACTAAATTAATTTGGAATACCCATCAAAAAAGATTAAACTTGTAGGTTGCATTTTAGCAATGACTGTGTGACATGTTCTTTGGGAATTGCTTCTGATTGTGTCAGGGGTTGGGGCGTATTCTGGTGGTTTGGAATGCAACTGTTAACTTTTTAGTAATGCTCTATTTGAATTAGATAACTGACAAATTTTCATGTGTGAAAATAAAAGGCTATTGAAGGAATGGCAGGATGGTAATGTTAGCTGTTGCACAAAACCTTTTTTTATTTTCTATAAACTTCTTTAAATAGCACCCAATTTTCTGTTTCAAAGCTGTACAGCATGTGATTCTCCTTTATGACCATGCTTGGGTGGTAATGGAGCTTGTTTTTTATGTTAATATGTCTATTTAGGGCTCTGAATTTGTATCAAAAGCCATTGATGTAGCAGTAAAGGAGCTTATTGCTGTGGCAACACCTGGAGGAGGTTTGTGGCCACACCTTTATCTTCTCTTTCTATGCAGTGTAGAGCATATGATTTTGGTGGCCAAATACTGACATACACTTCACTATCTGTTCTATCCAGTTGATCAAACACAGCTAGATCGTGCTAAACAGTCAACCAAGTCTGCTATTTTGATGAATTTGGAATCAAGAGTATGCAATTTTTTTTCTTTCATTTCTTGATCTAGATAATGGTTTTAATTCTGCATCAGTTTTAACTTTCTTTCTTGCTCTTATTTATTTATTTATTGCAGATGGTTGTTTCTGAAGATATAGGTAGACAAGTTTTGACCTATGGTGAGAGGTATGGCTGGCATCTTGAAATCTGTTCCTTTGGTGACTGAAGGATTTGTTCTCGTGTTTTTTTTTGTTGTTCTGTGTGTTTGTGGTATTTCCTTGTGTATGTTCAGTAATTAGTGTTCCACAGGTGCAGAATGTTGCTTTGTGGGTTATTATAAAGGCTTTAGAGATGCTACAGATAAAAGGGGTTTATTTTAGATATGACTTTCTTTCCATGATCCATGTTGACCATGTGTATTGGATATTTTCATCTGCCTTTCTAAAGTTCAATTCATGGACAGCTTCTGTAATAATAATCTAGGTTCTCATGATCTCTAAACAGAGCCTAACTTGTCTATAAGTATGCTGGGTTAAAAGATGGTTTTTTCATTGTGTAGCTTGTGCTTGGTTCTTGCCTACATTTGGCAAATTATTGTGTACTAGTTTTGATATATGTTCATGTCACTGAGATGGGATCATCTTCCATGTGCTGCTAGGTGTCAATACTTGTTAGATTTTGTTCTCTGTCGAAGTAATTGCTTACAGCCGACCTCAATAACTGCTCTTTCATTCATATTTGCATATCCTGTATGTCAGACAATAGTGAGAAGTTATCTTTTAAAATATCTGTTACTTTGTAGAAAACCCTTGGAGCAATTTTTGAAGATGATAGATGATGTTACAGTGAAGGATATAGCTTCAATAGCACAGAAGCTTATTTCGTCCCCACTCACAATGGCTTCATATGGAGATGGTATTTTTAATAGATTGTTCTCGTATTGTTTTATTGGTTTCCATTGCTGATTACTATTAACATCTGCACTCTCTGTTTCTTGCGTCATGCAGTCATTAATGTCCCAAGCTATGATGCAGTGAGCAGCAAGTTCAAGTCGCAGTAAAATGGTCTTTTCTTCGTGTGAAGCCAGACTTGCGCCTTACCTGTTGTCTATATTCCTGTGCTTCTGCATGTCTTGAAGCTCTTTTGCGGTCAACTGCGGAGTTCAAAATAAGAGAACATTTTATCTTTTGAATAATTTGGTTTGCAAGCAGGCAGCATTTTTACGTAGTTTTTGCGGTATTTATTGTGTTCATTGACACTGGAAAAAATATTTTTCATATTCTTTTGTAGTTTGTTCCTCAAATTACCCTATGGGGGGGGTTCAATTGAATTAGCTAGCTGGTATACATACGATTTTCACTGTCCCCTCCTGTTCATGACTTTATTTATATCTAATTTTGGCCGCCTAGTTTTACTAGTTTAGAAATACTACCCGTTCACACGACAAGGGACCAGAAGGAGCGGCTCCGAACTTGTGCGTAAATTCGGACGTGATTACCAACAATCCAATAGATTGTCTTCGTATATCCTCATTCTTTGATTATGAAAGCCAATGGGAAAAGAGAACCAACATAGCAATGGAGTAGGGCAGAAGCAAGAGCAAGATCCTACCGGATATTAGATAAACCTACCAGACACCCGAGGAGTCAAAGCCAACCACTGTCTCTCCCTCGAGTTGGTTAGCGACTCCAGTTTCTTTCTTCTATAAATGTCTCTCTCTGTCTCTCTGATTTTCTTGCCTTGGTTCAGTTGTCATTATTTGAGCTATGCATGCATTAATAATGGCAATTAGATTTAACAATATAATATTTTAATTTGCCAGCAATGCAATTCCGTGGATGCAGCTACTCAATAATACATAACATGAGACGAGGAATTAGTTGGCTGCTGAATGGCACACTCAAGAGTCAAGATTCAAGATTCAAGAGTCAATGTGGTGGCCGACTCGCAATCATTTGAGTTGATGGGTCCAAACGACAATGACTGAATGTCCATAACACATTTTGATTATTTTGATTTCTTTGAACAGAAATTACTCCAGTTATCACTATAATTATAATCACCATTAATTGTGTAGTATTCTTATGTCAATTACTTTGTGACATATAATCGCCATCTTTATTTTCTAAATCAATCATAATTTTCACACACACACACACACACACACATATATATATATATATATATATGTAAACACTCAATATAGAAGTGAGATCATGTGAGCAAATGACTTGTATACATTGAAGATCTCAAGGAAAGATCAAAAGTGGTAGGTCACACTCACAGGGTCAGGGACATATACCTATAAATACATAAAATATAATATAACAAGAGAAGGGACATAGAAGACCTCTTCTTTTATTTTCGAAGAAAAGGGGAACAACAGTACACGAAATCTTAAGAATATACACATGCATGTTTGACTTTTAAATTTGTTACTATTATTATTATTTTGATCAAATACAATTATGCAAATTGCATAAGATCAACCTCATCAATGCATACAATGGGCAAAGAAATTAAAGAAGAAGCAGAACATTCAATCAATAATCAGAGATAAGGATGATTCCATTTTCCTAATTCATAAGGTCGCTTAGCTTAGCTAATTTATCTGAATTCTACCCAACAGATTACGTACAAAGATATTCTGGTGCATTGACGAGCATGAATTATATATAGATATACACGTACTTTCTTCGCACCAAGCAATTGGCAAGTTAGGAGGAATATTTCGTGTACTACGTACGAGTACAGAATATTGACACTCTACTTGCAGGAATAATAATAATAATAATAATTAAAATGTGGGAAAATGAAGAGCGCAAGAAGAAAAGGAAATTTGTTGAATAATAATTGATGATTAGGCCAGTCAAAAGTCAACTCTCTCATTCTATAGTTTCAATACTTCAGCATTTCTTATTATTCTCTAGACCCAAAAAGAGAGAGAGAGAGAGAGAGAACCCTAATAATCAAAAACTGGAATACTTGTGGCCCTTACCATTTTATCTTGACTGCTGTAGACAATGCTGTAAACGTGAATGCGAGCCATCCTCTCATCTCGGGAGGTGCAGAATCGTCCCAAATCTGGGCCCACGCCACTTATTGGTGGGTCCGCCTTCTACTTCCTTTCTCATTTCTCTGCTGGCTGCTACCTGCACTTGTACATAATGTAATAGTAAGTACGAGTGTTACATACTCGACAATTTCCCGTAATGGGGAGTTGAATCCAATATAACCCCAGCCTTTAAACAAGAGACAACACAAAATAAAATAAAATAAAGTATTGACAGAAAACAATTTCATTTTAGGGTTTAACATATTGGCAGCTGAGGTAGTTTTACTCGGTGCTGCTTGTGGTTGAAGTTTCGTAGATTTTTATTTTTCTTAAAAAAAAGTTGATAATGATTTTTGTATACAGTTGTTTGTAATTAGCAGGGGTGGTGGTGGTGGTCCATCAAGTACACTGCTCATTTGCCTTGCTAATCAAGCAACCCCGTAATTCCTTCTCTCTCTCTCTCTCTCTCTCTCTTTCTTCTCTCTGCAACATTCATGGCCAAAAGTATCATGATCATCACTCCCACATAAAACCCATGTGAGTTTCTACCATCTTCACTTGTTTTCATTTCATTATTTACTCCATGGTTTTATTATATTTACCCACTATCTCGGACAATAATTTCCAAGTTTAATCTGTGTTTTTCAAAAACAAATCAAACTGGTATTTTTCTGATATCGTCTTTATTACTCAAAGCTTACCATTTCATATATGATTATTTATTTATTTATTATAAATAAATAAATAGATGGGATTTAGCTTTTGAAACTGTGCCTTAGGTAACAGCTACGGAGGCCGTTTCATGCCTTTTGCTTTAGTAGTCAAGACCTTGAGAGAGAGACAGAGAGAGCGCTTTAGAAAGAAAATTAAACCAGCTGGGATTTGTTTTCTGTTTCCTTTCTATCCTGTTTTCTTCCTTTATTATTTTTCTTTCTTTGTTTCTCCCTCTGGCAACACATACAAACCGCCTAGCTTCTACTTATTCAATCGTCTACATACCCGCTTAAATTAGCAAAGGACTTAAAAGTGATGAGGTAGGTTTGAGGTTGAGGGGATGACTTTTCCTTTTTCTTCAGTTAAAGTAAGCAAAGCTCAAGAATTTCTGGTGTTTTCTATGGTAATAGCAGGTTTATAGTTCAATCCTACTGTTACAGTTTCCTCTTTTCCTCCTCCTCGTTCCTCTCCTTCTCCCTTTATTCATATTTCTTCCCTTCAATATATATTTGAATACACACAAACACACACACACACACACATATTGAACTTGTTGAACATATTTCTCATCTGGGTTTTGCTCAAATTTCTTGTTTTAGATTTGATTTCGCTGCAAAGGTCCATTTCTTGTGCAACAACGAGTTGTTTTTATGTATTTTGTAAACCGTTTTTATTTTTTACTTTTTTTTCTGGTTTTACAAGTATTTTTTTACGTCATCTAAATTCTTTGTTAGATTTATAAATAGAAGGTTGAGTTTGTTATTTCATGATACAACTCTCCGAAAACCAAAACTTGAATATCTTACGATTCATTTCTTTTGTTCAGATCATAGAACACTTGTTCATTAATTTCTTATTTCGTTTCTTTAATTATATTACTCTCTTTGTTTATTGAACATCGGATCTCAATAAATTTTAGTGGTTTGTTTCTGTGGTGCAGAGACCTAACTGGCATATGAATAGCTGAATGTTATATAGAGTTGGTAATTTCCCGAAATATTTCAAGAGTTTGGAACATAGAAGATAGCATCTGCTTTGGCTTCCAATCATAAGCTGCCTGCAATGAGTGCGAGTAATTTGGGCTCCTCCAGTATCAGCAGCTCGGATCTCATTGATGCGAAGCTGGAAGAACATCAGTTGTGTGGATCCAAACAGTGCCCCGGTTGCGGCCATAAACTGGAAGCAAAGCCGGTACGGTAGTATCACAATATTCTTGGCTTCTGTCTAAAGATTTGTCAAAATAAGAATCAACAAAAACAAGAATTATGCTTGCTGTTTTATTCCGGGGACAAATTATATTATGTGCTTTTCTAACAAAACCAAATTGAAATTTTAATTTAAAGTGTTTTCCTCTTTTCTTGTTACTCTTTTTTTTTCAAAAAATTTTTTGGAACTTGAATAATTTGATTTAATGGATTTTGCAGGACTGGTTGGGTCTACCAGCTGGGGTGAAATTTGATCCAACAGACCAAGAACTGATAGAACACCTTGAAGCAAAAGTAGAAGCCAAAGACATGAAATCTCATCCTTTGATAGATGAGTTCATTCCTACTATTGAAGGAGAAGATGGGATTTGTTACACCCATCCTGAGAAACTTCCAGGTCTGATATACCACCAATATCATCTCTCTGATCTAACTGGATAATTTCTTTTATCATTATTCAAATGTTGCTTGGTTTTAATTTCTATATTCTTACCCAAGCTTTAAAAATAAAAGCTGAAACTTGAGAATTGCATGGGCTGCTGCTTTTGTTTGTTATGACTTTTGGTCGTGCTTCTTTTGAAGAGTGTCTGGTTGTCGCACATTTTGTTACACCTAAGTCAACCTAACTTTTGATTTTGGCTGTGTTTCTTTACATTTCTTGCAGGAGTTACAAGAGATGGCTTGAGCAGGCATTTCTTCCACAGACCATCAAAAGCTTACACTACAGGGACAAGAAAGAGAAGGAAAATCCAAACTGAATGTGACTTGCAAGGGGGAGAAACAAGATGGCATAAAACTGGTAAGACAAGGCCAGTTATGGTTAATGGCAAACAGAAAGGGTGCAAGAAAATTCTCGTTCTCTATACAAATTTTGGGAAGAATAGAAAACCCGAAAAGACCAACTGGGTAATGCATCAATACCATCTTGGTCAGCATGAGGAAGAGAAAGAAGGAGAGCTTGTTGTTTCAAAGATATTCTATCAGACTCAGCCGAGGCAATGCAACTGGTCCGATAGGAGTGCAACGACTGGTGAAGGAAGCAGCGACGTCCCTAATAATAGAAGAGATAGTGGAAGTGGAAGTTGTTCGTCCAAAGAAATAATTCCACATAGAGATGAAGTATCCGGAGCTCAAGTAGCTGCTGCAATGTCAAGCTATGGCACCATGGATATGCAGCAATTGAAGTCTGACCATTTCAGCTTTGTCCCGTTTCGAAAAAGCTTCGACGAGGTACATGTTTTTAATTCATGCAATCTCATCTTCATCTAAATAAACTTCTTAAATATCTGCTTTTTCATTCGAACCTTAGTCATTACCCATGAAACTTGACTTTTCGTTTACGGAATATTATTGCCGTCCGAAATATACAAGTTCTTACATCAAATTCGTTCTGCATCTTGTATATATAAGATAAAAAGTAGAAGAAAGGAATCAAAAAGTTATAGGGTTGCTTTTCTCCCACTCGTTGTTTGCACATACAGCATGCAAATCCTATATACCTCACTTGATTATCTTTGTCAGCTAACTAAACCTTGTTTACCGGCCAGAAGTATGACCATTACTAACCAATATTCAAACTGATAGAGTAACCAAAGCAAAAATAAAGAGAGAAAAAGATGTTAAAAGCGAAACAAAGAATGTTGAAAATGGACTAGCTAGCAAACTGATTCAAGGGGGTTAATTTCCAAATTACAGGTGGGAATAGGAGAGGCTTCAACAGCAAGGGAAGCCCCGGTACCAGGCACTTGCGAAGAAATCCGGGATCACCACCAGCGGCCACATCATATGGCCCATGATCATCGTCAACAACAACATCATCATCATCACCACCACCAACAACACCAGCACCAGACACATCATCAGCAAATTGCTACTACAGCCTTCCACATCAGTAGGCCTTCACATCCTATCTCTACCATAATCTCTCCACCTCCTCTACAACATACTTCTGTCATTCTTGATGAAGACTCTTACCATGTCTCCAGAATAATGCTTCAAAATGAAAGTTTCCAGGTAATTAAGCATACCCAGTACAGTATTGATCCCATCTGTCACATTCAGTTTCACCAAAGAAAACTTCGACGCAGTAACTTAGACATTGTAAAAATTCATTGGCTTTTGGTTTTACGTTTATACCCCACTACCCAAAAAGAGAGGGAAAAGAATAGGTAACAAGTGAGATTACATGCCTAGTGTCACTGTTGATTAGTGTCAGCTAAGGTGGGAACAATAAATTTTATTTTGTAATCTCAATCCTTGCTGAGGACATAATGATTAAGAATCAGATGGTAATATTTTGTTGTCTTTTTTAATGAATAAATGCAGCAACAACAGCAACAGCAACAGCAGCAGCAGCAGCAGCAGCATAAACTGGGAGGAAGGTCTGCATCTGGTTTGGAGGAACTCATAATGGGCTGCACTTCAACAGATATCAAAGAAGTATGAACTTTTTCACTCTGAAATCCAAGAAACTTGTGTGTCATAATACCAACTAAGAGGGGGAGGAAAGAAAAGCAATGAATTGAAAAGGATAAAATAGTTTATCAAATTCTTTATTACGATTATTTTAAATTAAAGAAAGAAACCAGAAACCCTTTGCTTACTTTCTTTAATTTTCTCTTCTTTATCTCTTTTATTTTTCTTTTTGATTTTCATGTTTCGGTGATTTAGCATATCATACGTACCTCACAGTATCCTGCAAGGCAATGTAGGTAGCCATCATGTCTACAATATACTGTCTTTGTGTTTCCTAACAAATTAGATCAAATAAAAAAACAAGCATAACTTGTTTTTCTCTGCACACACTTTTTTTTTGAGGGAGGGGGGGATGTGCGGGTGAGGGCTGTGTGGATCCTCAAATATAGAAACCTAAAGAATATAGCAAAACGTACAAAATGTGAAACCACAGGCTTAAATTGCAGAAGTAAAACACTTTTATTTTCTTTTATATCCTTTCCCTTTCGAAAAACGACAGGTAGTGGAAAACAGGCCAGAATGGAGTACGCGCGCGCGTATTCTTTCAACAGTTTTGAGTGTTTTCCAAAAGAAAAGTGGATGATAGCACATTTAATCTTTTTTCATGCGTAGCATCAAGAGTAAAACACATCATCAGACAATTTGATTGTTGGGGTGGGAGTGCAAAGACAAAAGAGGAAACTTCTATGTATGTCTAAACCCTAGCCCATGTATTGACATGCATGCTTGTACTGTTGTTGCAGGAATCATCGATGACAAACCCACAAGAGGCAGATTGGTTGAAGTATTCCTCCTTCTGGCCTGATCCTGACAACCAGGATCATCATGGGTAGGAGCAAAAAATATATATATATATATATATATATATATATATATATATATATAAATTAGTGAATAAACAAAATAACCTTAGAAGACAACATTATTATCATCAACATCATTATTACTTGAAGCCCCGAAGAAGTTCTTTTGAAGAAAGGAGTCCAGGAATCCATCAATAGTTTGCTCTTTGTTCTTTGCGGGGGTCCTGCTGGCTAAGGTCTGATGACTCTCAACTGAACTAACTGTACACAACAGTCCATATCCATGTTTTTTTATAAAAAGAAAAGAAAAGAAAAGAAAGCAAAAGAAAGAGAGCGAAAAAGGCTGCTCTCAACTGACAAATAGAAGGAACCCAAAGAAAATCCATCCTGCATGAAAATCATCACCATTATCATTACAATATCATCTTTATATCGATATTTCTTATATTTTATTATTTCAGAGGTTTGTACATTTTTTTCCTTCATTTTTCCTTTTTTAAGGGAATACTGAAAGTGTGTTCAAACGGCAGCAAAAACATTGTTAATTGTTGCCTGTAGTCACTTTTTAGTAAAATATGAATATATATATATCTTTAATTTGTATTATTCAATTGTTCCTCACTTTTTTCCACTTCATATTTTAGTTTGATTATTAAGCATTCACATTCCGAAGCACAAGATTAGATTAACTACGAATCTGTATTAATTCAGTATATATAAAAAAAGGATGAAATTCATAAGAGTGATCCTTCGTATGGTTAGAGATTTTCTAATTATGATTATTTTTGTTCATAGATGTTATTACGGGATAAATAATAACTTTTCTTTCGCATGCATGTGATCTGTTTTGTACATTGTACTCATTAATCTATGTCTCTATATGTCATCTTGGAATCTAAGTACCCATAATCTTATGGAAGAATATTATCATAAAATTCTCATCGATCCTGGATGTCATTACCATCTAAATGTTTTCATTTAGTGTTAGTTTTTTGATTCCTGGATGTCATTACCATCTAAATGTTTTGATTTAGTATTAGTTTTTTGATTTAATGAAAAGAAAACACACACACACACACACACACACACTCACTCTCTCTCTCTCTCTCTCTCTCTCTTGGCGACAATTAAGGTTTAATGTCCTTTATACTTACCTTTAATAATCGATTAATGGGAGAGTGTTTAATTTTCAGCTGAAACGACAACTCCTTTGGAGTTTTGTATTGGTTTTGGTGTTCGGGTAACGAAAAGCTAATATACTTTACATGGATTAGAAATTTGATGGGTCCTCTTTATTTGTACTCCTCACTGAGTGACTTCCTGGAAGGCTCTTCTCTCAAGAGCTTCAAAAATGACAAATTAATGAAAAATTATTGTCACATGAAGATAACTCTTTACCTAACTTTGGTTTTTGGCCAAACTTGGTATCACTATCGTCCTTAGACAATGATCTGTCGTACTCTTAAATGAAAAGTGTTCACTGGTTTTTGGGATTTAGTTATCGAAAGGAGGGGAAAGAAGGTGATAAGCTTGGTTAAAATTTTCTCATTGGGAAATATGGGAATCTTTCTGTAGTAATAACTAGCAAGAGAAGAACACACACAAATTAAAGTTGGTTTCTTTCTCCCTTCTTTTTTTTTCTTCTTGGGAAACTTCTTTACTGCTTTATTCTATTCCCAGATTCGAGCTTTTTCTGCAGAATTATATTATAGAGATGTGCTTATTATAAATGGTTAATCCCTCGAAACACACGGAGAGAGATAGAGAGAAACAGAAAGAGACAGTAACGTGCACGTTATTATCTTTTCTTTTCTTTTCTTTCATGGGACGTGCACGAAATAAAGATGAATGAGCATTAAGAGGTAGGCAGCTTCATTGCAGTTTCTGAAGGGAATAAAGATATGGAACATGGAATGAGCAGTCAAGAATAACCTTTAAGTTTGGATATGGCACTCTCATCAATTTATTTTATCTTGTCAATTCTTACCAACGTAATATTCTTACACACACACACACACTTACATTCTTTTAAATTAGAATCAAGTTAATTTGTACTCTAGTATTATTCTCGTACACTTATAACCCATTCGGCTCCTCAGTTGTAGTATCACAAAGGAATTTTCAATCACACACACACACACACACACAGACTTATTAATAATTTATATAGTTCGTCTTTTATAATATTGGAGAATCGATAAAATTCAGAGAATTAGTTCCCTTTTATATACATTAAGAGAGAATCTAATAAGATGGTGGTAGACAGTTGCTCCAATAAATTATTTAATAACAAAGAGAGAATATGGATATATGTATGTATGTAAATATGTAAGAGAGAGTTTGTTAAGAAGGAAGGAGGGAGGGAGGGAGGGAATTGTCTCTTTCCACATTCACTTAATAAAATAGAAAGGAATGACATGTCTTGTTCAACCTAAAAAGCTGATATTCAGTTCTTTCACTTTATAGAAGAGTTTGGATGCTTTTAAAAGGAAGAGAAGGAAAGAGTTAATTAGCAATTTTAGGGTTTCTGGTTGTGCAGAGATTTGGTTTGGTCCCATAAAGAAGTTGCAGGAAGAATTAATTGTGTAGTGCAAGGAGGAATATCACAACATGGCCATACCCAGCTTCTTTTTAGATTCTTCAAGCTCACCTTCTTTTCGGATATGTATATAGTAATAGTAGCTTAGCTATATCGCACTTCTTCGAGCTGGAATTGTTTAAATATAGATTGTGCACAGGAGAAAAACTAATTCATGTATTGTATGGCTTGTATGGCTTGCATGTGAGGCTTGCAAGGGAATGTGATTTTGTATGAAGAATTATGCATTGAAAAATTAAAGTTTGGCATAGAAAACAAGTCAAAACAGAAGCCATAAATGAAGAATGGAAGTTAGATTACGCATTCATGTGTGTGGCCAAGGCAGTAGCCTTGAGTTACGGCCTTAGCTCTCCAAGCCGCGGCTCCAAAGCATGAAAATGAGAAGTCAAGGCAAAAGCCTTGGAGCCGCGGCGCCAATCTCTCAAGGCTGCTGCACTAGGTACTCTATTTTTGTCCTTTGAAAGTTATATACATAAAGTCGTAGTACTGGTTTTTCAAGGCCGCAACTTTGGCTGAACGATCATGATTTTTCATTGTATAGTTTCATTTTTTGATTAAATTTACACCGCTGATTAAGTTTAAAACTTAATCCAATTTTTATAAATGAAGATATATCATGAATTGAGATATCCTTATAGAGAGTCGTATGCATATCTATAATGGAGGCACGAAATAGCTTTCAAAATACACAAGATATTCATTTTCTAGCTTATTCTTTCTTTTTAGAAATACATATTTGTGTTTTTATCTTTTTGTGAATTCTTTGCTATTGCCTGGTACCATATTCATCTCAAGGTTTATCATGTCTTGAAATTGATTTGCTAGTGAAATCCCATAAGCAATCTCAAATCAAGAGGGGCGAATAATACTTTAAGAAAAGCGTATAGAGTACGTATTTCAAGTCTCCATCTCATAAAATGTCCTAACAATCTTAAAGCGTTATTCTATGAAGAACAAAACTTCTGTTGCCACCATCAAGTTAATGAATCAAGACATGGTCAAGTAGGATCGTTTTGACGGAACAAACTTCACTCGGTAGCAGGACAGATTAAAGCTCTTGCTAATTGCTCTAAAGATTTTTTATGTGTTGCATCCAAATTTGGAATTAATTTCAAAACCTACTGTAGAAGAAAATGATCAAGTGAAGGTTAAACAACAAAAACAACTTGACATTGAACTCATATGTCATGGTCATATCCTTTATGCAATTTCAGATCATTTGTATGATCACTACACCAACACTCCATCTGTAAAGGAAATTTATAATGCATTAGAATTAAAGTATAAAGCAGAGGAGGAAAGTACCAAGATATTTTTACTTTCTAAATATTCTAATTTCAAAATGATTGATGATAAACCTACGTTACCTCAAGTGCATTAGTTACAAGTTATTGTTAACAAATTGAAGGTTGTTAAAATTGAACTTCCTAAGACTTTTTAAGTTGGTGCAATCATTGAAAAGTTACCACTAATATAAAAAGGTTATAGGAAGACATTCTTCACAAATCTAAAGATTTTTTTGTAAAACAGATTTAGAAACATCTTCACATTGAAAAAGATCAATAGCAAGAGATAAGGTTGAAATCCTTATAATGGCACTTCAAAAGGCAATGATATGAGAAAGCTTAAGCATTCAAAGAAGAGTAATCAAAATTTGAGTCCCAGGGCTAGAAGATTCAAAAAATTCCACAATAATAAAAAGGCCAAAGGGCCATGCTTTGTCTATGGCAAACTTGGGTATTATGCCCGAGATTACAGGTTTTGAAATTAGCCAAATGAAGAGGTAAAGGTAGATTCTATTTAGGAAGAGGAGATTATTGCTACTATGAATGAAATCAATTCTATTTAAGGCAAAATTTCAAGATGGTGGTATGATACATGTGTTACTATTCATGTCTCCTATGATAAGTCATTGTTTAATACCTGTTAAGATGTCACTGATGGACAAAAAATTCAGATTAAAAATGAAGTACGTTGTAAAATGTTTGATAAAGGGAATGTAGAACTTGTTTTCACTTCAAGAAAGAAAATCACTTGAGCAAATGTACTTCATGTTCCTTTTATGAATAAGAATTTTATGAGTAAGGATCTTTAGGAAAAAACTTGGGATTAAATTTGTGTATGAATCGGACAAATTAATCTTATCCCAAAATAGTAGTTTTATTGGCAAAAGCTACTCCAGTGAGGGAATATTTCTTTTGCTCATATGCATGGTTATATTTCTTAATAACATGATAGATTAGCACATCTTGGTATTTCTACTATGAAAAAAAATGATTAAATGTGGTTTAATTGATTGTGATGTTAATAAGTTTAAAAAGTATAAAATGGTTAAAAAGGAAACCTTATCAAAGTGTTGAAAGAACTTCTCAATTGTTAGAACTTGTGCATTCATATATTTGTTAACTAAATGGTATATTAACTCGAGAAAAAAATAGATATTTTATTACTTGCATTGATCATTATTCTAGATATACATATGTATATTTACTAAAGCATAAAAATGAGGCCTTTAAAATGTTTAAAAATTACAAAGTAGAAGTCGAAAATCAACTAGATGAAAAAATTAATATTTTTAGAAGTGATAGAAAGGAAAATATTTCCCAAATAATTTTAATATTTTATGTGAATAAAATGGTATTATACATCAATGTTGTGCACCACACACGCTTGAACAAAATAGTTTAGCAGAAAAAAATAGAACATTTCTTGATATGATATATGCCATGTTATTAAATACTAAATTGTCATTTAATTTGTAGGGAAAAATTTTACTTACTGCATGTCATATTATTAATAAAATTCTTTTAAAGAAAAATAAAATACCTCCTAATGATTTATGGAAAAGAAGAAAACTAAAATAAGTTATTTTAAAGTGTGAAGGTATCTTGCATATTGCAAGAACACAAATCCTAAAAAAACTAAGTTGGGTCCAAGAGGAATCAAATATGCATTTGTAGGATATACTACAAATAGCAAAGTACATAGACTTTTAAATCTAAAGTCAAATGTGGTAATAGAATTTAAAGATGTAGAATTCTTTGAGAATTTATTATTTTTTGAAAATAGTTCTCAAATTTTTACTAATGAGTATCAAGTAAAGACTTCTATGGGTGGAGAATTAGAAGTGGAAAGATCTTCCAAGGTTGTTGGTTAACCTTCTAAATCTTAGAAAAGTAAAAGAATTGAAAAATAAAAAAAAAGGTACAATGAAATAGATTCTCAACTTATTTTCTTTTACTTAGTAGAAGAAAATAGAAAGAAAGTCATTAAGAAAATAATTATTGTTCTACAAGTTGAAGATTATCTTAAGACTTTATGTCTTCATGGGATCCTAGTTTTTGGAAAGAAGTCATGCATGTTGAAATGGATTTTCTTATGTCTAACCATAGTTGGGAGCTTGTCGATTTTTCATTAGGTTCTAAAACTATTAGTTGCAAATGGATATTTAAAAGGAAATGCCATACTGATGGAACTTTTAATACTTTAAAGACTAGATTAATAGTTAAAGATTTTTGATAAAAAGAAAGAATTGATTATTTTAATATATATGCACCTCTAGCAAGAACAACTTCTATTAGACTATTGTTTGCTTTAACATCAATCTATGATTTATATGTTCATTAAATGGATGTGAAAATAGTGATCTCAATGAAGAGATCTATATGAAATAGCTAAAAGGTTTTATTCTCCCAAAAATGAATATAAAATGTGTAAGCTATTAAATTTTTTATATAGTTTAAATTAAGTGCCCAAACAATGGTATGAAAAGTTTGAATCTATTGTTTTGTTAAATGACTTTGTTCATAGCATTGCTAGTATATGTTTATATATAAAGGTGTTTGATAATTTTGTTATTTTTATTTGTTTTTATGTTGATAATATATTAATTATTAGTAATACTATGAAAGGCATATTGAAAACAAAGAGATTATTATTTTTTTACATTTAAAATGATAGATCTTGGACAAGTAAATACTTTTTTGAGTATCAAAGTTAAACAAAATAGTGGGGATCGTGCACTTAATCAATCGCACTATATTGAGAAAGTGTTAGACAAGTTTAATTACTTGAAGATTAAATATGCAAATAATCCATTTGATCCAAATATAAAAATGGCTAAGATTAATGGAAAAGTGATTGAATAACTTGAGTATGCAAGTGATATTGATTGTCTAATGTATACGGTACAATGTACAAGATCCTTCATAGTACTTATAATTAATAAACGGAGCAAGTTTACTAGCATTATGCATTGAAAAATTAAAGTTTTGCACGGAAAACATGCCAAAATAGAAGCCATAAATGAATAATGGAAGTAAGATTATGCATGTATGTGTATGGCCAAGGCAATAGCTTAGGGCTACAGCCTCAACTCTCAAAGTCGCGGCTCCCAAAGCATGAAAATGAGAAGCCAAGGCAGAAACCTTGGAGCTGAGGTGATAAGTGTTCTGTTTTCGCCATTTGAAGGTTATACACACGCAGCGCCGGTTTTTCAAGGTTATGGTCTGGCTGCATAAGCATGATTTTTTATGTGTTGCTTATTTTTTATTCATTTATACTATTAACAATATTTAAAATTTAATTTAATGAATATAAATGAAGAAATATTGTAAATTGAGATATTCTTATGAAAAGTTGTATGCATTTTATAAATCGAGCATGATGTGGTTTTTAAGATACACAAGATATTCATAAACTTTCCATCTTCTTCTTCAAAAATATAATTTGTCTTCTGTGAAAATATATATTTGTGTTCTTATTTTTTATTAATTTTTTTACTATTATTTGGTGTCAAATTTATTTCAAAACTTTTATATCTTGAAAGCAGTTTATCAGTAAAATTTTGTAAGTAATATCAAATCAAAACACGGCAAATAACATTTTAAAAAAACGTATTTAAATACGTATTTTAAATACGTCTTAAAAAATTTCTTAACACTTCATTTATGACTCACTCGTTATTTGTTTTAATTAATTATACATCTTCATGCGATTTGATCATGAAACAGTAACATAAATTATCTTAGGATATATAATATAAGCAAATTCAATCTTTTTAAAACTAAAGATCTTAAATTATCTATAGTTTTAAAATTAATTTTCTTTGTACTTGATCGTGATGAGGAATTTCATTTTCGAATAGTTGTTCAATCACAATGCATTAACACTAGCAAATCTATGATGTGATGAAGTTAATTCTTAAAGTATTCATCCATTAGAATTTTATTTTCAATTATTAAAGACTTCAAGTATTCATTTGATTTTACTATTATTTTTTATTTACCTTGTATTACGACAAAGACATGCATAACTCGATGATTGGTCATGGGCATGCACGAAGGAAGCTTGGTGGAGCCAAAAGTATTAATCCCCCATTCAAGTTTGTTGAAGTTAGGAAAGCTTGGTGGGCATTTCAAACCAGTACCACAGGTTTGTTGTGATCTACAAACACAGGGATGGATAATAATCCATGTTGTGCATATTCAAACACAAAATCACAGTTAGGAGAAAAAAGGGTAGCGAAGAAGAAGAAATAGCAGGACACATGCTCAATCAAATGTTTGCATGACATTTATTGAATGTACAGTTAATAGGACCATTAGAATAAATAAAGATGATAGATGTTGGGCAGCTTATACACTTCCTAGTTATAGAACCTTTCCCACATAAATACTTCATTAGATGAAATACTATAAATTCTTTAACTCAATATTATTACTCTTAATACCATTTCATCACC
>BNST01000810.1:0-29036 GCA_019650275.1 Xylocarpus granatum | reverse complement strand
TGTCCCAATCGCAGCAACAGCATACATCGGCCAGTAATTCTCTGTCAATCACAGGCTTATACATTTCTTCTGCCATCCTCTAGTGATCGGTGTATCTATCGATATTAAGCCTATCCGGATTTCTTTGAAAACTATTAACAGCCGCAAGACACGCAAGCAAGAACACGAAATCCTACCCAATCATAATGAATTATAAATATTCCTAGCCAGAAAACATCTCGCCAATCTGCCGATGACGTGACTCTGTGGACTCGGATACAATGTTTGACTATTACCATATCCACACACTCTCTTCGCCGCTCTCTCCCCAGTCTGAAATTACCAAATCGCCCGAAAGAAAATACAATTCAAATCAAATCTAGAAACTAGCATAGCCGTACTTTGGGTGGGTTTTAGAAAATTCTTTTTTCACGACACATTTTTTCTAAAATCACTACCTTCTACAAAATCACTTGACAGCACTTCTCAATATAAACTTATCAGTGCTTCTCCGAAAGTAAATATACAGTTTTGTAGATTTTAACCAGTTTTGACTAATTGAAAACGTTGAGAAGCACTCCCAAATGCACGATTAAGACACTAATACATCAACCAAAAGCATAAATTCATCCAAATAACCTTTAAACAATAAATCTAATTCATTAAAAATTATATTCTAATATGAGATTTTGCGTTTTCAGCATGAACGAATTGAACTGAATTGAATATATTAACTTAATCACCATGATTAACTAAAATAAGAGATCATAAGCAATAAGAATTTGCGTTCAGAAACAAAATTTGTTTAAAAGAACACAAGAATTTCAAAGACAATAAATGTGCTAAAATAATGCAAGTTATGCAATAAATTTACTTAGCGATTAGATGATATATATATATATATATATAGTAAATATTAAGAGAATTTAGTGAGCAAGACTTGCCTGATCGAACGACGGTGACTGAAGCGGAATCGGAGGTAGAGGAGGGGGTAGGAGAGTCGCTCATTGTGAAGTTGAATTGATCAAAGAAGTTGTTTGGGATTAAATCATCAAATTGGGGAATTTCGTCAACGGGGTAAACGGAGGGACATAACAGTGTGAAGAAAGACATAACAGAAGTCAATGAAGAATTAAGTTAATTTTGTTTGTTTGATTTGATCCAAGTATAAAAGGAAATTGCAGGGAAAGAAGGAAGCCGAAGCCGAAACTCAACGGCTAAAGAGTGAGGAATCATTTTTGAACTTCGGAAGTTGCAAGAGGAGGGACTCAAACTGTCCTGATTTGTCCAGTGCCGTTGTAATTTTAATTTTAGAGAGATTGTCTTAATTTCTGCTGCTTGTGCTTCACCACTTGCTGTGATTATGCTACTGAATGTTGGGGAACCTTTTAATTTTTTTCTAAAATGTTTTCGAGTTAACTCAATATTCAACTGCAGTTTAATTAATTAACGAATAATTGAATTCGAGTTTACATGTTTTTGAAAGGGAGAGGACCGAAACCACGGTCACAACAACATGTTTTCAATAAAAACATGTTTATGTCTGACATATGATGTGATTTCAAAACAAAAGGGAACCAAATCACACACGCTCACCTCCGTGATTATGTGTTATGCATGTGCAGCTGCTCGTGTTTTTGGCTGGAGCGTGTATTGGACGCGTTATTAGCTTTCCTTGGGTGATCAAGAAGATACGACTAGATCTGACCTTATCCACAACGGGGACACGGACCGGGTAAGGGGCACTTTGAAGTGGCCGCAGTCGGTGGTTTCATTCATGCACAAGAATGCGTAAGAACATTGAACGAGAAAGGATAGCTATCCAACTTACAGCCCGCCATGGCACGTTGCTTTTGCTTGGCACACTAAGGATTAATAAAAATATTTTTTTATATGAAAAACAATTATTTTTTAGAGCAAATCCAATCAAATTCCGTGCAAAGAGGTGTTTGTCTCCAGTAGAGGCAATATTGCTTTTTCTCCCTTCTGTTTGGATATCTACAGTGAAAGCAGTGTAATATAAACTAATAATATTAAAATATCCTAATTTTTTAATGTTTACTGTATTTTATACCGCAATAAGATTTTTTAATATCAAAATATTTAAATGGTATTAATTACTAATACTTGTATTATAAATTTTTTTTAAAAAAAATAATATAATTGATTTTTTAAAATAAATAAATAACATATTATTAAAATTTTAAATACAAATTAGTATCTAATATAAAAAAATTAAAAATAAAAAAATGAGAATGAGAAAATTTAAATATTTATTTATAAAAATAAACAAATAAAAATATATTTATTTTTTTAATTAGTCGATTTATAGTCAAAGAAAAAGTAAAAATATTCTTCTAAGGTGTATGATAAAATTTCTAATTATCACATCTCAATTTTAAATAAAGTTTATAAATAATTAATAAAATATTTCATAATAGAGTGAGGTTGAAGGATCGAAATATATTTTAACATATACTAAACATAAATTTGAATTCATTCAAATATTTCATCAAATACTTTGAATACCAAGTGTGTATACATCTTATATATATATATGTAAAAGTTTCAACCATGGATGAGTTATTACCATACACAAAGTATGGGTGATGAATACATACCTTTAATTTTGTGAAGGAACACAATTTACAACACCTATTATTTGGAGAAAAAGTTGGGCAAATTTGGGAGAATGTATGAGGCTTATGAAATTTTTGATGCCTTAATTTGGTAAAACAAGGCTATACATATATACTTAAAAATATCCATGCACTTCCGCATTTACCCTTACTTTTTAATAAAAGCGAATATAATGTCATAGATATAATGGTAATTATTCAATAAATTCTATTTTATGCATTTAAATGCAAAATATTTGATTAATTAAAAAAGAAAAAAGAAACTTAGTATAACTTTACAAATTTATGTGCAATTATCAAATAATTATATATTTGCATTTATGTCCATCAATAATACATATTATTAATTTGACAATGAAATTTATATTAAATTATATTTTAATACAAAATTAAAAAAATTCTTCAAATACTTTAAAGAATTCATAAATATATAACACTTATATATATTTATTTTAATCTAACTATTATCTCAAATGTGCTAGTTTTACTACCAATAATATTTCTTTCTATAAATATCTTTCACAACTTATGATTATTGGTGTAACTATGTAGATTTACTATGCAATGTTAGTAAGCTTTTTTCAAACTTGCAAATTTTGAATTATATAAAAATTTAATAACTATAGTTAACATCTAGAAATGTGTCATGACTCTTAAACCACAATGAAATTATACTTCATTACACCTCATTTTAGTTATACATATTATATCGATAAAATTTTTCAGTCGTTCAATCTTAATTGAGAAAAGATCTATCTTATATCAAAATTCTATATTAATATAAATATGAATCACGATAAATATACTCTAAATTTGTCACTAAAAACTCTTTTGTACAATATTTAATTATTATGATTAGAGATTTACTATTTTAATGATTTATCAATATTCATTTAGGAACTCAAATTTGGATTGAGTTAGTGATAATTCTAATCTTAGATATCAAATCAACAGATTCGTTTTAATTATCATTCATTTTCAAATGTAAATAACACACGATCAAATATAAGATGTGATTAGTCTTGTACTTGTACACGATATAAATCACGTGCATCTACATCAAATTTGATTATGTTATGTCAAATTTAAGATAATATCGTACACAATTATATGATAAATTATTAATTATATATAATATTATGTAATTTATTATTATATGGCTATGTTAAAAAAAATAGTTCTCTAACTATTTAATTCATATTAATATTATAATACATAACTATTACTTTATTCATATTAATATTATCTCATAATATTTACTAGAGATATTTAGTATGCTTACTATATGATATTATTATTTGTTCAATGTTATCTCTGTATGGAACAGGTTTAATAATTTTTATTTAAAAATTAAATAAATTATAAGAATAATTTATAAATATACTTTATTTATATACATGATTAAATAAAGAAAATAACATCTATTTGTAATGAAAATTTTATTTTTTATTAATAAATTATGTATATATAAGATAAAATATTCCTAAAGTCGATAACATGAATGAATTTTAGGGCATATCCTAATAGAGGTAATATTTATTTTCATTAAAATTAATTAATTATTTATTACTTAAAAATACATAAATTTTTTAAAAATATGTTTACTTAAAAATTCGAGCCTTGCACATTTTCTATAGTTGGCTAAATTCAAACTGATTGAGTTTGGTTAGTTCAACAAGGCATGTACAAACTATTTTTCACACATATTTATATTAATATTCGATACTTGATAATAAATATTAATTAATAATATTCTATATAAGAATTATTTATTTATTTATTTTAAATATTAAGATATCAGGGCATTGGGGATGGAAAAAATATTAATATTCAATATTTTCGAATATATGTGAGTAATATTCTCTATGATATAATTAATTAAATTATCTTGATAATTTATATTAAGCTAAAACATTTAACTATATTTTGGCTAAACTTTATTTAAAAATTAATTGTATTTTAAATTTAATATTTAAATTTCAATTATAAAAATGTATCAACGTCAAACTTCAATACAGAAAGAATTCAAATATTCAAATATATATATATATTATATATTATTTTATTAGTATTTTTATTATATATTTAAAAAATATTTCATCTGACAATAGTTATAATTTTAATGTCATTATATTTTATAATTAAAGACTCTTGAATAAATTTATCCTTATCAATTAATTAAAGAGTAGTATTTTAAGTTGTAAATAAAAAGAGTTAACGTATTTTTATTTTTTAAAAAATTATATATTTAATTGAAAAATTTTAAGTGTACGTGTGCAAGAGAAGAGAATATTATAAGTGTTATTGTTTATGTTGGAATTCCCTCTCAAAAGCTAACGTCATCGTCCTGTGCAAAGTAAGTGTTTTAAGCATTGGAGACGAGGAGATGTTATCATGGAGCTTGTTTTGTATACGAAATTTGTAGGCGGCCCTTCCCTTCCTTGTGCAGCAAAATGATTGGACATTCTACCAATTTCATGACACGTTGCATCCTCCCAAGTTTCTTATGCAGACAAGGAACGATGACATAAACCTTTTGTCTTGTTAAAATGCACACACATATATAGATAATCTCGATAAAGTTTATTGCCGTCTTAGGTTGAACCTAACACTTTTGACTCACATCACGTGCTGCCTTTTTTGGTCAAATAAGAAGAACGTGGGTTGTACCCTTTAGATTACGCATTTTTTTGAGGGAAAGTTTGGCTGGCAGGCAATGCATTAGCAAGGATTCATTATTTTTTCACCACCCTCCCTAATTTGGAGGTATCATCGCTTTTGTAATTTACCTTTTTGGTCACATAATCAATGAAATAATAACCTTGTGTTGGCATAATAGAAATAAATTCTAATAATCAAATAAATTTTTAATCTCTACCGAAACGATTGAAATATTCCAGGTTACAGCTAAATTTACATTGACGGGGCCGATAGAAACAAGGGCCTATTTGATACATATAAATAAATTTATATTTATTTGTGAAAAAAATATACGTGAAGGGACCCAACTATCAATTAACCCATATTTCTTGATGAGAGGAGAATCCTGAGCACCAATGGTTAACGATTGGAACTGATCGAAGCTTAAAAAGTCCACTCTGGGGCAGTCCAGGTGGGAAATAGCATTTTCTTGAGAAAAGATCCGCGTAGACATTTCGTTTTGTATTGTATCGTGCCTTAAAAAAGCACTTCTATGGAATTAGAATAGCATCGGTCCTAAAGCATCCGGTTTCACTCCAATTCCGTACTCGCAGTAAACAATAAACAACTTTTTTTGTTTGTCGTTTTCTTAATTAGCTCAATTCATAAACTTCCACGAGTAAACTGAGTTAGGAAGACGGAACTCGCAACCCCGTTCGTTCGTCTGCATTGTCTAGAGAGAGTCAGAGCTTCCATTGTCTAACGCTCGTACGTGGACTGACTCTCTCTATTCTTTGAAGAAAATCGAAAGATGAGTTCTGTTGTGCAGGTATTTCATTTATTCAATCTCTCATTGACTTGTGGTGATTTGCTTCTTTGTTTGAAACCTTTCTTTGTTGCCGAAATAAAAATTTCAATCATTTTTCCTTTTTTGGTTGATTAAGGGTTTTACCAAGTCGCTCGCCATGACTGTGCTTTCTGAGATTGGCGACAAGACGTTTTTCGCCGCTGCGGTTGGTTGATAATTTGTATTTTTTTATTTTAGTTAATATTTTAATTGTTGGAATTAGATTTGATGGAGTGATTTAGTTCTTTTTCAATGTTTATTAATTTGATAATGTTTGTGATGCAATTTGCGATGATATTAAATCTAACAGGAGTTTGGAAATGATAGTGGAATGAAAATACTCGAAAATGATAGCTGAATGAAATACTCTAGATTTGTTTGCTGATTTCAGTTGTTTTATTTTAAGCTTTTTTCAAGGTAAATCTTGTTGTTGAGGTAAGTGAAGTAAAGAATGAAGATTATCAGATGAAAGTAGATGAGACGATCAAAATCAAGCAAATATGATAGATAGTTTGTCCAAGTTATACTTGGTCCGATTTGAATTTCGGGGATTAAATGAAATTCCGTTGCTTTGTATTTGCAAAATGGCTAATTAAGTATCACTTCAATTTATGTATGGCAATTCATTAATTACAAATGTGGAAAGAACACTTTTGAACTGCTGAGTTTAGCTCTTCGGTTAATATAAAGTACCTGTCTGAGTAGTTCTGTGGCCATTTTGCTAGGTTTTTGCCCTTATTTGTTGTGATACTAGCAACTACTTCACACCTCACTTGCTTGCAATGATGTTATTTTAGCATCTGCTCCTCATGAAGCCAACATATAACTCTTCATCAGACTTGCCCCTAATTTGACCTTCTTTGCTCTGTTTGGAAAACATTTCTGTGCATTTAACCATTGGCACCGTTTCATTCAGTCATGCATATGGTTTCAACAAAGATCCTTCTTGTGGGAAAGATTCTATCATTATCCAAGTTTAGTTGATGATTACATCAAATTTGTGTTGAAGAACTAGACCTTGAACAAGGTGTACTATTGATTGCAGATAATTTTTTTAGAGGACACTGTGTGGCTATACTTTTGCATTTAAAGAGGGTGAACTATTGAACACAGTCTTGATACCAAAATTTACCTTGGTCAGTGTTACCTCTGCTATAGTTTATTCATTTATGCATGGATAAAAAGTAAATGGTCTTTCTTATGCAGGCTTAAGGATAAAGTTTGTTTTACTGTTAGTTCATTACAATCTTAAAACAATGATCCCCCAAATAGTTAAAGCAAGGAAAGTTAGTAATTTCTTTCTGTTTGTTGGATTTGGATGACTGCCTTCATTGTTAGTGACGCGCAATACACTTACAAAATGTACAAGTCTAAATTTTTTTAAGAATTCATATATCATCATTCTTGAGGCAGATGACGATGTATCTCAAATTCTTCAAGGAGAAAAGGTTCCTCCACTCAAATATTTGCTTTTACTGTTATTCTATATGGTTATTGTGATTAAAGTTTTATTCCTTTCTAATTCTAAGATCTTACTATGCTTTTTCTCTTGTAAATTAGAAACGTGTTTTGCCCTAGCATGCTTATCTTTTATTTTATTGTGTGATTCAAGATCTTGGCAATGCGTCATCCGAGGAGACTTGTCTTATCAGGTTGTCTGGCAGCTCTGATTGTGAGTTTGCTTTTTGCATCCTTGTGACTTTTAATTATTTGGAGGCAAATCTGACCTATGATTTTCTTGCAAATCTCATGTTATAGGATATTTCTGGTGTTTTTTAGGTGATGACTATTCTTTCAGCTGTTGTTGGCTGGGCTGCTCCAAATCTGGTAAGCAGAATGACTGCTGTTTGCGAAGCTCTCATGCTTGTTACCTGTTGCTTGTAATTGGTTTCTGCTTGTTGCTGGGTGTCATAAGCTGATTCATGACATAACTGTGGTTTCTGTTTGCCTTTTTCCATAGCACTGTTACTGATATACTTTTAAATTATCATCGGGCATAAGTGTTCTACTATTTGGGGAAAGAAAAAGACAGCATAATATTTCTGATTAATCTAAGTACTTGCCTTTCTTACTGGTTGTGTTACTTAAGTAGAAAGCTTTTATTGAGCCGATTAACCCAGATCACAACTGACATTAGTTTCTTGGGTGTTATGGGCTTCAAGATGATAAATTAATTCTCTTTGCCAATCAAAATTGTGATGCTACACCGGAGAAGAATACAAAGAAGTGGGTTCTAGAGGGAGAAGACATCCTCACTCAGTACCAATAACTTGCCCTTTGCTTGACAAAACCAACAAATAAATGAATGAAGGAATAAAATACTTGAAGTAAAATATTTATTGATTCTCTGAGAGAAAACTTTTTGTTGGAGGGTCTTCACTTGGAGGATTACATGCTTAATGAAAAAGACTTGAAATTAGAGCGATCCTACCATGTAATTGTTCAGCAGTGGGATGTTTTGATGTTTGGATTGCCAAAAAATGGCCGGGACCGAATTCAACAAAAGTTGATACATGATCAGTAACCTGTTTAGTTGAAATAAGACTACTGTTTATAATTAATTTCACAGGAATTCTGAAGCAATGTTCACAGAGATATAATCGTATTTATTCCATTAAAGGCCTGAACTGTTTGCATAGTTTTTCTGATCTGCCATGATAGTTAGTTTCACTTTATCTTTTATCTGTACTCACGATGCTATTAATTTTGTGTAAATGATAGCATAAAGGTTTTTTTTTGGATCTCATAACAAGGTCAGTCATCATGGGTGACTGATTTTATCAGTTAATTGTCCATATGCGTGTATATGCTAACACAGGTTCTCAATTTCTTGTTTTTCCTTTCTACTCTTATTTTTTCAATTAAGACCTTCTGACCTTCTGATCTTTCACATTCAGATCTCTCGTAAATTGACTCATCATATAACAACAATTCTGTTCTTTGGATTTGGGCTATGGTCCTTATGGGATGCCTTTACTGATGGAGGGTAATGGTTTGACTACCCATGTTTCTTTTCCTTTTTATTCTTTTGCCTAAGCATGTTCTTAACTTCATGCTTAAATAAAATTAGACTTCTCTTCTGCTATTGATTTTTCTTTTTTCTTTTGACAGGGAGGCTGAAGAATTGGCTGAAGTTGAAAAAAAGTTGGTTAGTTTTTCTCTTATCATGATTTACCTCATATTTAGCTCGAATTCTTTTGACTAGACTCTGGTCATGTAACAGGATGCTGACTTGAAAGGAACAACCAAAGAAGGGAGTAAGGTATGGCTATAAAATTACAATTCTGTGCAACATTTTGCTTCATATACTAATTATTATGTTCTCTCTCTCCCCATTCTCTTTGAAGTATCACCAACTGCACATGCTTATATTTTCCAGAGTCGTGTAATTTCTAACTTCTCTGATAAATATTATCTGTCAGTGCTTTGCATGACATATGTACTTAAAATCATAGAATATTATAGTACTTGTATGAGAATGATGCAATGCTATTGTACTTATTCTTTCTCTTTTTCCCCTTACTATGGGGATATTGGCATATTGCTATTCCCTTTCCGGAAATTTTTGTATATCCTTGCATGTTTTCCTGCAGATATTTTATTACATGATAGCAGCTCTTTTCTCTATGCTGTGTGGTATTTTTTACTTAACTGGCATTTTGTTAAATGTTTGATTTAATGGTTTTTCTCTGTTTCTTGCTTTTCCTCTCTTCTTTCTTGTCCTTGAAGATAAAAATATGTCTTCCATATAGCAAGTCTTACTCCTTATCTGGATAGAAGTTTCCTGAGCAAATGCAAGGTGTATGAGCATTTATTTGGAATCTTTTCATAATGTTGAGCTGTAAAAGGAATTCTATTCCATGTGACAACATTGTTATTTGTTGAGCATCTTTTATGTGCATAACACGTGCTTAATTGTGGTGCTGGTTGTGGTAGTTATATTCTTGATGCAATTCAGCACGTGCTCCCTTGTTGTTTTACTTTATTTGAGCTGGTTTAACTGTCTCAAAAGTATTTTAATGTTTTCTCTATTTCCAGACTGATGATGAATTGAAAAAGCAGAGGCAGCCATTCCTCTTTCAGTTCTTCTCTCCCATCTTGTTGAAGGTTATAATTTCTGTTAATTGTTGGATGCTAAACTCAGCAAATCTACATTTAATTTATAATTTTGACCTTGTCTATTCTGCAGGCATTTTCTATTACGTTCTTTGGTGAATGGGGTGACAAGAGCCAGGTAAACATTCAACACAGGGACTTAGTATATCTGTCTATATTCCACAACTCTATCTCACTCTAATATAACTGCATTTTCAGCTAGCTACCATTGGTTTGGCTGCTGATGAGAACCCGTTTGGCGTGGTCCTTGGTGGAGTTGCGTATGTTGCTTGTGCTAAACTCTCCATTCATTTTGTTGATGTATGATGCTGATACAGTTATACATTACATTATTTTGTTGCCGATTGCTTTTCCTTTCCTCAGAGGACAAGCATTGTGTACTACTGCTGCTGTTATTGGAGGAAAGAGCTTGGCATCTCAGATATCAGAGAAAATGGTAATCATGGAAATTTTCATTTTGTTTTCAAATATTACTATTATGGCTGTGCTAGTTTATCTATTTCAATGAACAATTGTAAAGCTGGAATATTTTGATGCAGGTTGCACTCTCAGGTGGAGTTCTCTTCATTGTTTTTGGAATCCAATCCTTCCTTTCATCCGTTGAGTCATAATTCCTGCAATATTGTCAATGGTTGGTAAACAATTTCAATTTATGTAGCACATCCTAGACCATATGCAAATTAGAGTGACCAGTTGGAGAAAAAAATGCGCCTTATGCTTTTGTCATATAGGGAAACTGAGTTTACCAATTAATGGGTCAGAACAAATGGTTCGAAATTCAAAATTTCATTGTGGGGAGAGTGGAACTTCGTGTGTAGGGGTGAAATAAGACATTTCAGCTTGAAGTTATATCAATTAATTGATCATACCAAGTAATAAACCAAACATAATGGCCAGTTTCCTTTTTGTCGAGGCACTAAATGTGTGCATAAATGTACACTACACTCCTGGTCATGTATGCGTGTATGCTCATGTACCAAATATGTACTTTTATAATTGCATTTTGGAGCAGTATATAACAATTTTATAAGAAAAGAATTAGACATTTACTTTGAAATTGTAAAGGTATCACAGACTTCGCATTTGGCCAGTAGTAACAGTATGCAGATTCATGCATGAGCAAACATGTATTCACAAGCTTGCTCACATGCACATGCTCATCTTGATGGATGTTACCCACCCATCTATTGCATTGAAGCTAAATGGTGACTTTGCTTAATGCCTTTTTTCTGCAGGAATTGAAAGCTGATTTGTCGAAGAATATTTCGCATTGATACTTTTAGATCTC
This sequence comes from Xylocarpus granatum, assembly GCA_019650275.1. Classification (NCBI taxonomy): domain Eukaryota; kingdom Viridiplantae; phylum Streptophyta; class Magnoliopsida; order Sapindales; family Meliaceae; genus Xylocarpus; species Xylocarpus granatum. The sequence continues at coordinate 17,527 of BNST01000810.1, read as the reverse complement.
TATCATTTGCCAAGTTGGTGACTATGATTCTGATTATTTATGAATTAGAAGCAAAGTGGCTTAAGTAGCTTAAAAACATATAGTTTACATCGTATTGACAACATCATTCAAATAGTTGAGCTTTCATTTTTGCCTCTGCATTTATTGTTGTACTTTATTAAAATAAAATATTGTTTAATCCAACTCAAATAAGATATATGAGGCATACATACTATACGCAAACATATATTTCTTGTTAGTTTGTTTTGCCCACTTTTATTGCTGTCTTTTATCTTAATTCAAACCCAACATGTGAGAGAAAATTTACTTCATATCCAAAGCATCATTCTGTGCATACTATTCCAGACAGAGCAGTGCTCAACTTGAGCCTTTTAAGCTAGTAGCGCTGCCGTAGTGCAATCCAACGCAATTTGTTGTCATGATCACTTGTCTTGATGTGTTTGTGAGCGTAACTTCTGATTCTTGACCCGATTTCGCCGATATGGTCTATGGTTTGTTGATTCTTAGGCCTCTGGCCGGTAGTCAAGTTTTGAGTATGCATGCGGTCCAGGCCATTTTAGTATTGATCCAATAGTAAGCAAGTGCTGAACATATTTATTAATATTATTTGTAATGTTGAGAATCTTATTTGAGTCCATGCTGCATATCATTATCATATCGAGAGGGAAGCAAATCCGCAGCATCGTTAGCTTGGACGATTAAGGGTTATCGTCTAATATTTGTTGATCATTGTAATTCTTAGGACCGAGACAGAAACCTACACCAACTACTTATTCTTACCATTGCAACTTGTATTCTACATTGCAAAGAAAACACCCGATATCGGAACGTATTAAAGGAGTTTCCAGCAGAAAACGGCCCAAATTGGCATCAAGCATGATGTTATCATCTGAGTGGGCCGTTTTCAAGATGGAAAACATCAAGAAAAAGAAAATCTAACCAATTGCTCGACACTAATTTATCAAGATACAAAATATAGCGAATTATCAGCCAGAAAAAGAAGATAATAACAATAATAAGTAAATATTGTAGCCATTATTCAGATTTGCCATGTGTCCTTCCCTATCTCTTCTGTCTTCAACCTCGTTCTGTTCTTTTCACAATTATTCTCATGGATGACAATCTAATTCATGCTGATCTTCAGATCTAAATAAAACAGAAATGTCAATTTCGAGCAACTCAGATTAATACAGGTTTGCAGACGGCAAACTGACAGACACATTCATTCCTTCTTGGAGATGCCTAAAATTAACATCTTGGATTCTCACTTTATTCAAAATTACTACCACCCTGTTGTCTTCAATTGGACGCCATAGGATGACTCAATGTTCATATAAATATGATCACTACTTCCTTATATATACACCATCTAACAGTTTGAAAGGGTATTTTAACAGTGATAAACCTAGTGGATTTTCCGCATGGACCATCTTTAGCAACCCCCACTGGCAGGTTCAATAGAACTCAGCAGCCCGTTGCCTCTCAGTTGCATGCAGTGTGTCTCAGCATCAGCCTGAGAACAAATAATCACAACAGACAGTCCATTGTAGTGTGCTTCTTGCATGATGTTAACTGCATTATCAAGAGTCATCCCAGGTATAACCTTCATCAATACTTGGACAACATATTCCCGCTTGTTAAAGTTGTCATTGTGTAGTATCACCCGATACGGTGGAGAAGTTTTTCTTGATTTCCTGAACAAAGTAAACAATAATATCATCAAAGCTACCTCATGTCCTTTCATATAGCTGTGCCAATGCATTCAAGAAGAAAATGCATACTAACATGAGAAATTCAACTGGCAGAAAATTGAAGGAATACAAAAGACTCTAAATTAATGCATTTAACTAAGGCAGCAAAATACACACAATGGACAGTGGAAATGAAAATGAAAATTCCACTAGTGTCTTCAACTAGAGTAGGTTTCCAGGCTGTCTCAACTAATGTAAAATATGAGATTACCCTACAATGGTCTTCAAATGAGGGTCCTGGTATGAGTGTTTTGGATATATATTCTTAACCTTAAGTGGTCCTTTTCATGACCTGAAAGCAATATTGTGCTCTTATCGGTCCAAGCTACACTTACACCAGGCAGTGGCCTATATTCCCAGTTCACATTTTATGCATACATAACCAATCTGATTTCCTACATCTAATGATGTGTGAAAAGGTATTTGTTAGTTAATGGTTCTAGAAATGATATCAACAGCATGAATGCATTAGGCTATTTTATTATAACAAGTATGTCATAAAGATGGACAAATTAGTGCTTACTATTTCCCCATGGAACATATAAAAAGGAATGTCATAAAATTGTAGCGTATACTACCTGACATCAAATTCAGATTCACGACCAGGAGTGGTTATAACTGGCCTCTCCAACACCCCTCCACCTTTACCTGGTCCTGTTGCTGATACAGTCATGAGAATGCCTCGGTTGGTGCATGGTCCCCTGCAAAGAGCCTGTTTGTCCCCTGTTTTACATCATCATTATCATCATCACTGGTAACTACTCTAATGTTAACATGTTTGAAAATTTAATTAAGAGAACAGAAAAGAAAGTAATAAAAAAAATCATTTTAAAGTGAAGTTCAATTTGTCATATACAGTCGTAGTGTTGAGAAAAGTAAATGAGAAGTGATAATTTTGCCTAACTGGTTTCTTTTCTTGTTCTTGTTTATTCATCTGGATGGATACACTTGAAAAGCTAAAAAAAGAGTAGCAAATTCCATTTCCTTTCCTAACCTCTCCACTTTTGAGATGTGAGAATAAAAAATAAGCTCTCAGAGAGAAATTAGTAAACAACGGAAATTCAAAACACTCTTCACATGAATTCTCTTATCACCATTTCTCTCATTCCAAAACACAGGCATAATATCAACAGCTATAATTAATTAATTAATTAATTTTATTCCCCAGCTTACCATGTTTGAGAAAATTCAAACACAAAGAAAAAAGGTTACATCAAAATCAAACAAGAATTACAGAGTCCTTATATAAATTCAAATTATAACAAGCCACACATCATCAAACACTTGAACTTGATTGCTAAAATAATAAAATCAAAGCTAATAAATTTCTCCGTAATTAAATAGATGTCGTTCCAAAGAACTAATAAAGGAAGGGAGTAATTCCCCAAAATTAGTCGAAAAGAGATTGAGCTAGCTAGTTCTAGTTCTAGTTCGAGTTCGAGTTCTGGTCCTAATCCTACTATCACAGATAAATTTCATAACGTCGAATGAAACAGATATCGGAAAAAGAATCGAATTAATTTATAAAATAACACAAAGAAGCACAACCTGGTTTAGTACCGAAGACGTTGTGGGGTGACAAAGCTAGTCTCCCCCCACAAATTGCAGTCTCCATTCTCTATCTCCCCCTCTCTCCCTCCCTCCCTCCCTCCCTTCTGTTCTTCTACTTCTCTCTCTCTTTTGGTTTCCTCGTTCCGGAGCTAAGCTACCAAGAAGATTTTGGGATGAGTTTTTATTTTTAATTGTTTTTTGTTTTGTATTGCCAAAGCAACATTCACAATCAAAAAACAAAAGGAGAAGAAGCTTAAGCAACATGGTTGTGATTTTGGGCTTGCAAAATGCAATTAAACGGGGCAATTGGGCTTTGAAAACAATGAGGTTTTGGGCTTGGTTTCAAAAGTTTATGTCATCACATGTGATGATGTCAAGTCAAATGATTGTAACACCCATTTGGCTACCAATTTGCATGATTTTCAACGTATGCTCGAGATTATTAGGCGTGTAGATGACAACCTCAAGAAATAATGCATGCAAAATCTTAATCCCGTGGGAAAACCAATCACGAAGGAAGTCTTTTTAATAGATTTTATTTGATTATAGTAAAATCATGGCAAACAAATACTACTTCAAGAATGAGAGATGACGATAGATCTTCGGTATACACATCACGGACACTGTAATTATAAGAATTGAAAGTGTAATCAACGATTAGGTCAATGCCTAATGTGAAAAAGAAGCATATACTATCTATAAACGAAACAAAGAAAAAAAAGAAGAAGCATATACACTGTAAACATACTGTATTAGCTGTTGAATATTTCGAACCTGATAGCTGCCAACGACCATTAAGTTGGCGGCAGAGATAAGCCATCCCGGTCTTTTGAGTTCCATAAGAACATTATCTTCAACATCTTGCCCAGTATCCTACAAGAGCTACCGGAAAATAACAAATTGCATTGATAATAAAATAGGCGTCGACTGCACCTTTCCACACGGGTGTATTTTTGAAGGCTTTTCTGGAGTTGATGGGATCTTAGACTGAATTTCGAGGGCGACAGCGTGTCCAGCAAATGCAAATGAAATATTATGTCCTGGAGCATTGAAGACTCAGCTGGACTTGTGCTTTTGTATGCATAGCTCACGTTATTAACCCTACCATGACTCAAGCAAATTAATAATAATTCTTTTTTTTTATAATGCATGCACACCCAAATGCGCGCGTGCACGTGCATATATTTTCATGTAAAACATTGAATATAATTACATATTTATATCATTATTTCCTTTTAATATATTTAAATTCATGTTCACAATCAATAAATAGTATATTATTAACTTAAAATCTAAATGTATTAGATAATATTAGTGATTAGAAGTAATAGTTTAAATATTATTTAATTATACAAAAAATTAAAAGTTTCATAATTTTATATAATTTTTTAATAAAAATAAATTAATTTATTTTCAATGATTACGATAAAATCTACTACATGTATTAATTATACAAATTAAATTTAAATGTAATTATATAAAATTAAAAGGTTTTCCACCCTTTTCTTTTAATTATATGGTTAGTTATATTTGCGGTGTTACATGGCAGCCTCTCTCGCAATATTTATTCAACAGTTAAAAATTTAATTTATAATTCATTATTTCTCAAACTCTTTTGAACTCCATGCAAAAATCCTCATCACAAAATAGTTTTATATTTTTCTTATGTCGTATGTATCAATTAAGCTAGAATTTAGGTCTTGAGACTAGTGTACAATGAACAAATCTAGAATACATTGATTATACCACAATACCTGTGAAATAATCTAATAAATAAAATTAAAAAATATATATTTTTTGTTAAAAATTAGCAATTATACTAGAACATAGGTGTGGGTGTGCTTGTCTGTTCTACCCTTTGTAGATCGATGGATAGGTCCTGTTATTAATTGGTCCATATTAAACTACTCTATTTGCTTACAATTATTTAACAAAATAGAAAAATTCCGGAACTAATTAGCATCTCCATGAACCCTAAAGCTAATGGAATATACATTACTAAACTAAAATCAACGAAAAGAGAAAGAAGAATATGCAAAAGGGTTAGAATAAAGTTCTGAGAATTAACCTTAGTGACATGACGGCTGCAGCCAAAGAAACACCAGCAACACAATTGAAATTGGTAAGCTGAGACAGAAAGAAATGAAGAGAACCAAATATAACAATCCAATAAGACTGGCTGATCGGTGTGCAGTTTGCGCAGGTCATCTCCATGAAGTTCTTCAGACACTTTCCTCCAGTGACCATGTACACAATATCGCACTTTCCTCAGCAGCAATATAAACTGCTGAGGAAGCACAATCTATGTCCCGAGTTTCGGTCCAAATGCATGTCTACCGAGGTCTATATATCGATCAAAGCGCGTTCCACGAACACATTCATGCAGTTGTACCATTTGCCACAGCGTGTTCAAGGTCATGCACCAAGATATCGCCAACACCATTGTTCCTGGACCCCTGAGCCAAAATTGAGAAGAAAATTTGGACGTTCCGTAGTGTATATGGTTATCTAGGGAAGACTTAAGGCTTTGACTGTGTTGAGTTTCATCGTATACATGTATTTATGTACACACCATCCTAAGTAAGCCGTGACATAGGGTAGAATGAGAACACCTGCGCCAATCATGGCCTTGACTGTGTGAAAAGTTGAGTACCACCATTTGGCCAGGCGAGATGAATCTTCTTGGCTCCATTTTTCGTTAGACTCAACTTCATTTTAATTGGAACGATTAAGAACAAGACATAAACAAGCAACTGAGCCAAATAATGTTGATAAGTTGGTTATATTGAAGAGAAAAGTTAGCTTAAAATTGTGTCAGGTGGGCATTAGTGAGACTCACCTTTGGAAAAGGAGAAACTGAAACCATTTTTGCACTTGAGAACAGAAACCCTTAAATGCGGGAGTTAAGTAATCATCATCTATCTATATGCAGTGGTTGATGATCACTCAAATGTTTGATGGAATAAAGGTAATTAGAAAATGATATTTACTTTAGTTTTAGTCCTTTACTCATAATTTTTATTAATTCGTTGCTTCCTTGAATGCCTTTTATCTTTTTACACACTGAAAAAGAAAGAAGTTGTAGTTGTAAAAATATGGATGGAATTTGCAGACCATCATCAACTCTGTACATCTGGACAAGTGATGTTAGCCCACCACCCGCATAGTAGTTTAAGAGGTAGGACATTCTTTCTTCCTTTCTCACTTTTCTTTTTCTTGTCTTTTCTTTTACCAAATAGAGATTCGCCAGTGAACCAAGGGCTGTGATACAAACCTTCATGCTTTCATTATGCATATCTAATGATTTTATGATTTCATACTTTCTTATGTAATGCACATTTTAAATAAACAATTACAATAAAATTGAAATGCATGTAACAAAAAAAAACATATTATTAAAAAAACGTATTGGTATGTGAGTGCCAAAGACTTTTTAAGTTATAATGGAAGACCCTGTATTACATTAGTAAATTTCTCCTTCGTGCATAAAGACCTTGTTGACACTGGTACAATTTGTCAAAATGGAGCCAATGATGGGATGTTTTAAGGTTGGCGACATGGATCCATCTTTCAAGTCATCGCGCATCAACTAGTCTAGGGGCTAAACTTCAATAAAAGACAAAAAGTTTCAGGGAATTATGATTAAAGCGAGGCTGTTTTTGGGTGAGGGCCTGTTTCTTTCTCTTTGAAGCCAGCCCATTAGTTAGCTTTGAGGCCGAAAGTAGACCTCAAGCCCATGCCATTTCACACAAAAATGCCACTTCGAGCAAATCCAATGTCAACATCATCGTCATATGCACGTCACCGCTATCAGATCATGCTGGCTCACGTACCCCTTTTTTAAAGGGCATTGTTATCATGCAACCGTTTTGACATTGATAGGTTAGCCTCGAACACAGATTATTTACAGAAATATCAATGTTAAATTTTTTTATTACGTATTTTAAATATTTTTAATTTTAAATATTATAAAATTATTTATTTCAAATTCCAAAACCAAAATTTTTTAACTTGATTTACCATAACTGATCCCCTAAAACACACATTCTTATTTCACATTTCAGACTACTGGCATTTATTCACGGCACAATAACATAGGGCAAGCACACTATGCAAAATGCATGCAAGCGTATCCATATCCGATTAAGAATAGACTGATGATAAGATATTACTTGACAAACTTATAATTAATCATAGGCATAGTACCAGCATCAAAACAATTTATATTTATGTCTAAAGCTAGCAGCCTTGACTAAGCTCCACAGAAACCTGCTGATATCAAACTATAGTTAAATAAGCTAATATTTACTTTAGGACAAATCAAGTTGACGGATAGGCAGAATGTTAATCCCCAGAGGACCCAAAACCTAGCTATTATAAATTAACTAGCGATCACTGTATCTATTTTCTGATAAGTTAAAAGGTAATTTAACCCATAAAACTTCCTCCGGGCATGTTTGGAGGTCCTTGTGATGAAACTTGACCCTGAGAAACTAACTGTTGGCGGCCTGGACCTTGAACATAACCTGGACCCATTCCTGAACCAACCATCTGTTGTGTCTGCTGCTGCAGTTGGGGTATTTGCTGTTGTTGCTGCAGCTGTGGAAGTTGCTGCTGTTGTTGAAGCTGCGATAACTGCTGCTGTTGTTGCAGCTGTGGAATCTGCTGTTGCTGCTGTTGCAGTTGCTGCAGTTGTGGAAGCTGTTGTTGCTGCTGTAACTGCGGAATTTGCTGCTGCTGCTGTAACTGCGAAAGCTGTTGGTGTTGCAACTGTGATTGCATCTGCTGGTGTTGCTGCTGCTGTTGCTGCTGACTGGGAATTTGAGGCTTGAACACAACCATATCCTGGTTAAACCAGCCAAGATTGTATTATCAAAATGCATAGTTCATAGCAAGTAACCAACCAGTTACAGGTTCCCATATCAGCATGTAAAATACCCAAAGCATAAAAATTAAGGAACCTCAGAGTGCAAGGAAAATGCTCCAACTGAAAAGAATTTGGCATTCTGGACCAAATCAAACAAAACCTTTACTTATAAATTAGATCATATTCAAAACAAACCCACCCCAGGGAAAAGCATTCCTATCAAGCGGTAGGCTTTGTCAGAAACAGAGAGCAGCAGCGTCTGTGATGGTAGTTGGATGACCGCACACTAAAGAACAAGATAACAACTCCAACATTAGAATACCCACCGGAGAGAGAAACTAAAAATTTAACAAAACCCAACATCAGAATAGACCATCAGAGGAGAAACTAACAATTTAACAAATCCAACATGAGAATAACCCATCAGAGAGAAACTGACAATTTAACAATTCCATCACAAGAATACCCCATCAGAGAAATATACAGTTTAAAAATCAGAAACGCTAGATAAAACATAACCTAAAACAATTTATGTTCATGTGCCTATAGTTCCTGGAAGCTTTGAGCTACAAAATTATTTAGATTGTCAAGTAAAATCCAATTCCCTGAGAGCTTCAATATGTCTCTCTACAAGAATCCAAGATTTAATCCTCACGAGAAGTCTCCAATATTCTAGGAATTACACACCTATGCTATAAATCATTCTTGCACGCACATCCATATTTAAAGCAACTAATAATGACAAATAAATTCACACTTGACAACAATTTATTGAAACGGCATATGACACCTAGAGTATTGAACACTTACTCCATTGTAATAAATCTAAGCATTTAATATATTTGCCAAGGAGTTAAATCCAAGAATCCAGGGTAGCTCCATTTTTCATTTTTTTCTCCAATGCAAAAGTATGGCAAAGTTGATTTAACAGTTCCTCAAATCTTACCAAGACTAGAATTTAGCTAAAGTAATGGGAGAATTTTAATGTAAATAACTTCGAAAATAAATTAACTACATAAAATATGGGTGAAGCAGATTCAGAAACAAGTTGAGGATCTCATTCAAGTAAGCTAAATTGGGTGATGAATGTGAAAAGAAAACTATCCCGAAATCCAACCACTCCTCAAACAAAGGCTTTGTTCATTCCAGTATAAACACAACTTTTCAATGACTACAAAATAGACAAGCCAATGAATGTCCTAGTTCTCAGTCTATACAAAATAGCATAAAGCAAGAGTATAAAAAAACATTTAAGTTGAGATATTAAGATTTATCATGTTACAAAGATACCATAGAAGAAAGCTTTGTTTTGTGCACAAAAACCCATCTATTTTGTTTCTATTTCAACTGAAGACCATGAAATTAAATGTGACTGGCAATAGTAAACGTTATTGGCATGCCTACACAAACTGCATATATTCAACTAACAGTAAGGACTGGCATGGCTAAATATGTGCATTACAAAATACTCAACCATATGTCTGGTAGTCAAAGGCTACTACTGTTTAGCAATTGCTACCACATCATCTTTCATCTTCATTCTCACCTCACCACGATTAAGTTTTGGCAGTGGTGCAGTTAGTTGATATTCGTATTTGTACATCTAGATTCATACAAGGAATTTTATAACTGACACAAATGTTGAGCAAAAAAGGAAACCTACAGGATCAAAAAAAATCAAAATTTGACCAAATGTTGGGCAAATTTGATGTGTCATGTAGACTACTCCAAAGAATAAACAGTCATATTCAAAATAAATTAGTTAACTATAAAGAATAAGCCTTTGGCTTACTTACAAGCTTCTTTTCTTGCAGCTGTCCAAGAAACCCATGCTGATTCATTGCTCGAAAAACTAGAAAATCTGCCTTTCCCACATATTGCCTGATGATTTAATAAATAAAATTAAAATGCTTAACATATCCAAGAAGATAAGCAAAGCAAGAAATTATAAAATAGGTAATGAAAAAAATTTTCACTATGACGAAATTACTTATTGTTCATGTGGTCCTGAGATATAAGGCGAACAATTTGCATGGTTGGCGGCCAGTTAGCTGCAAGCCTGAGAAGAGAAGAAAAGAACTCAAACAATGACATAACTCGTGTTCAACTAAAATAAATAAAATTTGTATAATATAACAATGACAAGGCATAGCATAAAGTATTGAAAAACTTCATGTGTGTGCAAAACGGAAATAGAAATTCAGAAATGTAACACCTCAATAGTCCTTTTGTCCGGCTTCCAAGGAAAAAAAATATTGGGGAGTTAATACCTTACCAAATAAATTTTGGACGATGTTTGCCACAACGGATGGTTAAAGACACATCAAGATAATGTATTTTTATATTAGCATATTAGAACCTTTCAGTTTCTATTTTGTAGAGTATAATTGAGATTAATAGATGCTATAGATGACACATAAAAAGAAAGAAATTAACAACAGTCTACTATTTAAATCACAATATGGTAGTTGAAGAATTAATAGAAATCTTTGACTTCAATAAAAGGCTTCCTTAAAATATACAACAGTCAGCACAAAAAGTCGACAACATAAACAACTTTCCAATTACTTAATGGTCTATAAGAATCAAAAATTCAGTATATTCATTTTTTCTTCAACAAAAGCTCCCCACTATTTCTTAAAACAGATGGAACTTGAGTGTCCATGTTGTGCTATCCAGTTGCACGTTTCGTAGGTTCAACTTTCAAAGCCTTTTGGAAATCTAGTCCAGGCATTCAAGACAAACTTGAAATTAACAAAGATTATCAGTTGAACTAACTATATATTAAGAATAGGTCAGTTATTGCACTGAAAAAAAGGATGAAATTGCAACATTTATTCAAAATAGCATCACAATTTCATGTTCACGAAATGGAATATAGTAGCTTCTTGTTCGCTAAAACCAGAAAAATGATGTAGCACTCTTAGTATCAAAAATTTTTCAAAAATGAGCCCTAAAGAATGTTACTGCTAATCTCTTCAACTACTGAATTAGCTACAAATTTAACAAACAAAATGTTTTCAGTACAGGCTTGCCTAGTGGTTAAAGATAAACTAGAATCAGAAGGTCTGGGTCGAATGGTAAGGTAGCAACCAGCAAATGAGTCAACGTAGAACCATATTAAATTCTGTCCTTTTCCAGAGAAATTTCTGTTTTAATTTCATGATTAATCAATATTTCGTTAGCCAAAACACGTTTTACTACTAAATTGATATTTGTATTAATAACGGTGCTAAAGTATGATATAATTTACCAATGTCAACAGCTGAGTCTCAAAATAAATACATTTGGCCAGTATCTTAGTAACTTTACAGGTTCCAGTCCAATGAATTCTCAACCTAATCCCACCTAGCCCCATTGCTAACACTAGTTAAATCACAGGTGACACATTTATGGCAAAGATGGTAAGAATCTGAAAACAAAAGGCTGCTTCCTTCTTCATAGAAGAGAGGAAATTCATCCTCGATAAGTGTTTATTTAGGTGCACAATAATACCATTCTAATGATAAACATAGCATAATTGATGGCAATCATGTTCACTAATTAACCATGTCACCATGTTATAGGTTATTGAAAACTAAACCTGACTTAAAAGTACATTCCTCTCACCAAATACCAGTAATTCATGACTTGAAAGAGAACAGGAAAAGTCTATAGTAAACTCACTTCAACATCAAAGTCTATGTAATAAAAGAAAAGAGACAATAATTTAAAACATCTTCGAGTTTTGATAACACTCGCTATAGTCCTTGTAAACTTTGAGGAAGAGATAAAAGAGTAATTCCCATAACTTACGTCTCAGAAGCTGATGAACTCCTATAACCCTGCCATAACAAAATAAGAATAAGTTAAAGTGTTCAGATCAATCACACAGTAAGTAAGATGCTGCAATTTAAAAGTTGAGAGTGAAGTGGCAGGCATAAGAAATATTATACGCTATACAAAATGAAGATAAAAGGTAAATCTTGTAATATTTGGGTAGTAAAATATCATGTATTTCAGAGCATACTTCCAGTTTGGTAATAAAGACAGGTTGCCCTTGTCTCTGTCCAGATAAATTTCCCTGCAACACAATGAAAGTATAAAAACTCAAGATAGTGAACTCTCAGTAACCTAATTGTAAGAAATTTAATAGGAGGCAATAACTGGAAATGATGTGGACGCACTTAAAAAAAACCACAGAAGGGAGCTCAGGGTTGTCATTCAAAAATTATAAAACTGTCTGCTATTTTCTAGATTGAATCCCAATTTTTAATGTTAACAAGCTTTCAAATAAGGTAATTACATAAAGAGGATTGCAAAGTTCAATGCCAAAAATAAACTGCCATCCACATTTGTTCATATTCATAAAGGTAAGTACTAAGTACTTGACTAACCTCCCACACTTTGACATATTTGGATTGTTGCGATGATTGCAAAGCACTTGATGTCTGTTGTGACAATGGCATATTAGCAGCAGTACTGTTGTTCACACCAAGCGACTGCATTCCAGATTGTGCTTGTTGAGACATTCCTGGAGTAGGAATCATTGTGCCTGTTCCAGAAGAGACACCTGATTGACCAAGACCTCCACCCTATTGTGAGGGTGCGAGGCGGACGGCTGCGAGGTGGACGTGGAACATCGCCTGCCGGTGGTCTTCCAGAAGACCCTTCAAGTGTCAAATTTGGCAGTGTGGCCCCCCCGGGATGAACTACTTTCCCGGGAAAGTACGACACCTGAACCATCCACTGCATGCAACAGCGAGGGTTTTGAACACGTTCAGCATACGCGGATGGAAATGTTAGTTTACGGAGTGAAGAATACAATCCCCACCGTATTTTTCGGCCAGCGCATGTTTTTTTCACAGCATTTGTCCTGGGGACAAACTACTTCTGTGAGTGACCATAACATCCCTTCACTGAGCAAATGGGTCAAGGGGAAGTGGAAGTAAGCTGTTTTTGTCATGATTGGGTGAACATCTGGGAGTGATCGGAACAGGGGGCCCCCCGGAGTGTCAGAGGGCCCCTTTAGGGCTTACGCTGGGGCAGTGCGGGGACAAACCTGAGTCGATGAGCACACCAGTGCACATCCCCATAGGGGAAGAGTTTGTTTGGGGTGTGTTTTGAAAGGTGTTCCAAACAGGATGAACCGTCTGGGTTTGACATGATCGATGCCTTCGCGCCTCCCTGGAGCCACGCTTGAGTATGGGCGATATGTCCCCCGTAAAAATCGTGTTGCACACAGTGCACACGGACAAAACGTTCTTTTACGTGTATGACCCACAACACTCCCTGCTGGCCTGAGCAGAGGGCAATGGGACTACATTCAGAATTTCTTTTGCAGGACAAACTTATCTTCTGGTATGTGAACCGTCACACACAATCTCTCAGATAATGGCACGGTGGGCAGTCGTCATACAATCTCACAGCACGGGCACCGGAATGCCGGGCGCATCCGGAACTGACGAGCGTCGAGTGACGGGGGTCTCCTTGGGCGTGGCCAAACCATTGTGAACATGTTTTTTTGAAAAGGTTGCGCGTGGGAAACAAATCCTTTCGGAAGCGACTCTGGAACCATTCCCCCCGAGGCCGCATTTCCTATGCTTTCATTAAGAGACGCACATTGGGTAGTGCCTATGATTGAACTTCTTTCTTTTTCTTTGGCAGCCACAACAAACTCCTTGCAACATTGATCTTTTGTGTAATCTTATTGCTTTTTTCTTTTTTCTGGGGTGTGTTGTGTGCTTTTTTACTTTCGGTTTTTCTGAGGGCGCATCAGCCAGTTTCATAATTTGTCGGGACAAACTTTCGGGGAGAACTGACCGACCACCCGCCCCCGGAACATCTTCTCCTGTAAGGTGTAGAGGGTGGTGGGTGCCCAGATTCGTTCAGTTCACATAGTGGGCATTGTTCTACATGAAACTCTTTTTCGCCCGTAAGTGACCGAAACAGGTCCCCATCCCCCCGAAGTTGGCGGCGGGTTGCTATCTTGCGTTGTTTGGGCAGTGTTCATTCATTATTTACACCTTTTCAGGCAAGAACGAAACCCCTCAGGCTTGGCGTAGAGCTTGTATGCATTTTATGCTGTAGTCCCCCCCCTAGAACCAACTCAAATCGTCGAAGCACAGAACTGCCCCAGGCCTTCACATGGGAAGTTGATGCATAAGGATGTAGGCATGGGTTCAGCATGTGCAACGGCAAACACCTTCCCAGGAGTGCCGCTCGGAACATCCCCTGTATCAGCAGCTTTCATTGCGATGTTGACAAACTGTTTTTGTGGAGTTGGGAACCATACCATCAACCGCTGACGGTGCGGCAGAGGCGTTTCGCGCAATTGTTTTGGGCGTGCGCAGGCTGATAACTTCCTATTGCCGCCAAAATCACAGCTAAATGTCGGTGTCAACCCATCCGGGCATGCGCCGCCGGAGGTGTCCATGCCGTTTTTGGCCCAAATGCCGGGATTTGAAGTATATATTCTCAGTTCCGATCACAACCCCCGTGGACATTTCCATCAGCACCGGCATTGTGATTAGGTTGTTTCTGATTTGTTCCTGCTACAGTTCCGGCTGGAATGAGAGATTTTTCTTAGACAGTTGACTAGGAACATCCCCCCAGCTGTCCTTGTTACCACTTCTCGTCCCGTTGCAGAGCTTTGGTCAGCTGCGTTGCACAGTGTCTAATTGACGGTTGTAACCGTTCGTCGTGGAAGTCTGCCCTAACCAATCACTTTGCATTCAATGCCCGCCGGGTCAATGGTATTCGTATTCACAAGTTTGTGCATGACTCATCGCTGTCCATTGTAGCTGAACCCCACCATGAGCGTAAAACATCCGTTCGTGTGTGCCGGACAGAGTGGCTTCTGCCAACATTTGGGACATGCCTTTTGTTATTAGACCGAACCTCCTCCGTGAAGCATCCTTGAACATCCTCCTCTTGCACTGGCCCACCTCTTTGAACCTGATGATGTTTTTCGAACCATTCTCTTGACACTCTGTTTGAAAGGCTGAACTACTGGAACATTCCCTCCGGACGGGTTTCGTCTTATTCTTTTGGCCCGCTTAATTGATAGTGTGCCCAGGACCAAAACTTCTTTGAGAAGAGACCTGTGCAACATCTCCGGTGGGTCAACTACTAAAGGCCTTCGTAGGTATGAGATCTTTTGCACTGTTACTGTCGCATGCCTGGGACTGGACAACTTCTTGTGACAGTGAACCGTTACATCATCCCCGTTGTGTTGAGGCATATGCCATCAGTCCCGCATTCAAACATGCGTATGTCCCCCTATACCAACTTCTTCTTGGTATTGCCAACAGTCACCATCCCCACGGGCATGTGATAGGCATACACGGCTAATTCCGGGTCATTGCCACGGGACAGATTTTCCGTTGGTGTGGAGTTGAGGCCTTTAAATCCCCTATATTTTGATTTGCAGTAGGGGGCGTGCCGTGCCCGGTGACACCTTTCTTTTAGTAGCCCGTCCCATCCCCACACCCGTGGCATGTACGAGTCTTTCCGCGTGCCTGTTGTATTTTGTTGGCACGTGATGCACCTTATACTATCCTGAAGTGGACCCCTTAAACATCACTGCCTTCATCCATAGTTGTCGCTTTTGGTGTTTTAGCGGTTCACGGTAATTCCTATTTTTGAGTGTGATTGATCACTATTCCCCAACCCTTTTGGGAACCGTTTTCACAGTCCTCTCATCAAGACTCATTTTTCACATCACCTCAGTTGCCCCTGGTATTAATGTCCGTAGGCCACAGGACAACCATCCCTTGTTGGGTAGGCAACAGGTCAGTCATTCGTTTGGCCTTTGGTGGGGCGAAACTCCTGGCAGTCATTCCCAGATGCCTGGCCCTACTGTAGCTTAGGCAGTAAGAGTCGAGACCCCCATTGTGAATGTGCCTGCACTGACCTTTGATCGGAGTGACCGAACCCTCCTTTGGGTGGGTGGCCCTGCATAGCTTTTGTTGGTCAATGTTCTTTCACCGTGAGCCTTGTCAACTTTGATGAATATCCCCAATGCGCCCCCATCAACATCCCCCCCCGGCAACATTCCTTGCGTGTTCACGGGCATATGTTTTTCCAGGTTGTGTCCTTACGCAGTCGAGTTCCAGCTTGGTTTATCTTCCATCGTGGGACCGCTATCATCCTTTCATGCACAGAAACTTTGTAAGTGTCGTGCTCATGTGTGTTCCCCGTCCTATGTTTTCCGGGTATAAAACTTTTGTGTGACAGTGACCAAAGACATGCCCACTGACTTTTTTCAGATGCCAACAAATCCGACGATTCTTCTTCCTGGGAGTCATCGTGAGCCATCCCTGTTGGCTTGTCTCAATTCATGTAAGGTTTTGTTTTTTTTTTGGCAAAGTTGGGCTTGGTTATGGACCATTCCCCACATGTAAGTGACACCTGTCCGATTCCCCTGTCAGTGGTCATTTGGCCAGGCACTCAGGTTTGGGTATAACCAACTTCTGGGAGTCTGATCCCAGCACAACATCCCCCATGTTGCTCGTTCAATAATTTTTTGTTAATTATTGGTTGCATTTCAACGGGGCCTAAGTTTCTCCGATAGCGACCGGAACATTCCCCTGCAAAATGCATGGTGCAGCGTCAGAACAGTTGTTGGCGGAGCTGTGAGTGGTACAAACTTCTGGGTTCAACCCGGATCAACCGGAATGCCCAAGGATGAAGCACCATGGAAGACTATGACGACTATCGCCTGCAATGTTTCCGCTGCGCTTAATTTGCCCACCTTGGGGACCAAAAAGGTTTGAGGTGACAGTTAGCTCGTGGGTTTCCTCCGAAGAAAGATTGTTTGATTGTGACTCCTAGGAGGCAAATGGAAAGACATGTGAGCGGATGCGAGAGAGGTGCCAAGCAGCAAGAGAGACAGCAGCAGGTCAGAGTGTGTGCGTAACAAGCCTGCATGTGGCATGCTGTGAAGCATGGCCAGGTTATGACTTTGTCCTAATTGACCGCGGACATCCAAGCCAAGAAGGACTCCAGCATTGGCAGGATAGGCATGGATGCAATCCAGCAGTAGAAGAAGGACATGAATGGCATGAAGAACTCCAGCAGCAGCAGGACGTCATGACAGGTTTAGACTTCAACAAGATGATCCAGTCAAGGAGAGTCTTGGAATGGAAGGACACACCATAATGGAAGTCCTAATCCTAGAAGGACAGCAAGATGAAGGTCAGCAGCTTTAGGAAGGAGATAAGATAAGGACAGAAAGGTTTAGTCAAAATAGATTTAGTCAATCAAGAAAGACCAAGAATCCTAGTAGGATTAGGAAACATGGATAAGGTCTATCTTGATAAAGTTTTAGTTGATCTTAGAAAACACTTTGACTTAGGAAAATTTCAATGGATACTAA